>CATIWJ010342390.1:0-31587 GCA_949640765.1 Croton laevigatus | reverse complement strand
GGCATGAATTTATACATACACTTCAGTGAGAGAGAGAGTTGACTTTCAAACTCAAGAAGTCAAAATTCAGTACAAAACTAAGCAGTATACAAACCCTAACTGATCATAGTAGCAAAAATAAAGAAATGAAAAAATTTAGTACAGAAAAATTGCAATTAATGTAAAAAATTGCAGTTTGATCACAGAAAATCTCCCAAATTAAAATCAAACGGTTAAAAAAGAGAGCATTTTAAATTATGCGAGGAAGTAAAAGGAAATGTACTGTTCCTATTGCCGACAAAACCAAACTAAGTTAATAAAAGCTGAAATTAACCAAAACAATAATTTTCACAACCAAACAGACGCAAAATTTCAAACACACAAAAGGGTGAAAAAGAGAGCTGAGAAAAGAAAGATACAGATACCATACCTGAGCTGCTTGACAGAGAGTAAAGACGAAGGCGAGAAGAGTCCACTTGAAAGTAGAAAAGTGACCAGTTGGGGTCTGTTTTAGCTGCTTCTTGATATTTTATTCCAACCCACTAACGAAAGAATATGACAGGCCTTAAATGAGGAAAAAAAATTGAAAATGAGAGAATCTTTTACCATCCAAGCTTATTAAAAGAAAAACAGTTTGCAGATCGCCGTTATTGTTTATAGAAAATTATTGAGAAAAGTTAAGTTTTTTGAAATAATTTGGAGCCCGTTTGGCATTTTCTTCAATTAGTAAAGAAATTAGGGACTAAGGTCAGGTCACGGTTGGTTCTTTGATTTATTACTACATTTACACTGTTTCTTTCTTACCGTCAACTCTAGCCAATTCGACTGGACAACGACGCTACGGCCCCGATATCAACAGCAAATTTACACAAGAACGAAAACCAAAAACGCTGTCGTTTAAATCGTAAGAGGTTTAAAACGTTCGCGTTTGACGGCGTATATTAAACAGGCCTTTGATACGGGGTTCTACTTCTACTGATCGTGCTAAAAAGGCGTCGCCTGCTCTTGCACATTGAACTTTTCTTTGCAAAAAAAATTGTAAATCAACAACTTTACTTGCATTCGCAAACAATGATTGCCTATCAAATGATTGATCAATGATCACTCAGTTGGCCAGAGCTGCTCTTCTTTCTTAAAGTTTTTTAGAGGATCCTGGTCAGAGAGCTAAGCAGAGTCATTTCAATGCACCTTAGATGCAAAATCAGCTAATATATCCTTTAAGCTTTGTGCATTAACAATCATTAATCTGCAAAATTGTGATTTCTACAATTTTTTCCGCTTTTCCAGTAATGAAATCGCGAAGTTTTTTTGCATCGTCATCCGCTTTTCATCTGAAATATTCTGTTATACCAAACAGAGTGAAGAATCATATGGAATAGATCATACTTGACAGGGTTTTTGTGCCAAAGGAAATGTTGTTGCACGATCTTAACATTTGACTGCATTGTAAGATACTTCTCTTCGGGGATTGAGAGCAGAATGTTCCTCAAATAAGGAATATCTTTCTCCTGCACAAACACGGAAAATGCTTCCCAGTTCAGTACCTCGAAAAATGGAGGTGCGTAGCTATCCGATATGATAACTGGCACACATTCGTACAAAATGGCCTCAACTATGCGCGGAGTGTGAACTTCGTAACCTCTGGCACATATGCAATACTTGCTGCTCTTCATATACTCTCTGTATAATCGTTTCCCTTCAATATCACGTGGCATTGGGCCAAAGATTTTCATGTCAGGCTCTTTATTCTCCCAGAATTGTAGCAAGATTGGTCGTAGATAACCATGCATGCCCCCTGCAAAGAAGGCCAGAATAGGCCTTTCAGAAGGAGGCTTCCCTCCGAGATCTTTTAGAGGGTTCTCAGCAGATCGAATGTATGTGACTGGAAGAGTAGTATCCTTTCCTATTTTGAAACCTTTACCAATGTTAGCATTACAAAGAACTCTGATGCAGTTCTTCATATGCTGCCTCGTGATTCGAGACGCCTGAAATTCAAAATAACATAAAATGAGCATTAAAAAAGCATAAACAATGACAGGACGCTTCACACCATACTTCAGGGATAATATCATGTACAGCTTAAGTATCAGAATCATGCCAGGAAGGAACTTATGATTTGGGTATTAATTCTTAGCTATTTTAGCAACATTATGGGAATCACTTTAATAATGCAAGTATACATCAGAATTGCAATATGGAAATCTTTGAACTACCGATTAGATTGAAACTGCGCAAGGAACAGGAAAGCAATACCCAGTCATGACAGCCTACAAGAAAATGATCAGCTCCTCCTGTTCTGTTCCAGAAACTATACTTTTGAGCAAGTAAATCCACGTAGTTCTTCAAATATCTTTCAAGGTCATTTTGACTCTTAAATTTTTGTCCAAATAGCTCAGTCCTTAACATATGAGAACTAAATGGCAAGTAGAACAAGTGAGCTTTTCTAGGGTCTCTAACTATGAACTTTTTGTTTCCCTCTAAAAGCTTCATAAACCATCCTTCTGATGCATAAATTCCCCTCATCTTAGACTGATGAAATACAGGCTTTTCACCTTCCTTATATATGTAAACTTTGAGCATTCGTTCCATCAACTCATAACTTCTGCAACAAACATACAAGAGAAGGTTTAGGACAGCAATTTGAATGGGCAACCTCAATTGAAGGATGCCAAATCTCAACTATTGATGGTAACAGCTAATTAGATGTCCACAAGTAAGAATAATAACAGATTATCAGTACATATGGGGCATAATTTTGAAGCCTGATTCTCAACTGACAAAGATGACAAGCTTGCAAATCAAAAAGTCAGAATCCAAATGTAAGGAAAATTATGCTTTGATCCTCAAAGGTTATCAAATAACTGTACTACTATTAGGCTTATGCATTGAGACTAGTAACTGTAGGCATATTTATGAAAGAAAATAGCACAATATTCATTGCATCCAAGGTTACGTGTAGTTTTATGGAGTTTGGACAGAACTAGAACGTTTCCCTCTCAATCCTTCAGCTCATTAATAATCATTGCATATGCTTTCAATATTTAAAGTTTGCTAAATGGTAAATGAACAGCAAAAAATTTTCAAATTTGACTTGCTTCAGTACTGAAAATTAAATGTGGAAAATTTTACTGAAAAATCAACACTTAAAGAAGCTTGCCTTTTAAAAGTGGAAACATTCCGAAAAACAGAAGCATGAAGTCCCGGAGCAATCCTTATGATAGGAGCATTCTCTAACTTCAGTTTTGCAGACAGAAGTTCACGATCACGCACTGAAGACCACTTTGGCATCTATCACAAATGGAATAAATATGTGAAACTTACAAACAAATATAGCCCTTTATTTATGTACTGTTCATAATCATAAAAAGGTCCATTCTTACCACATAATGAGATGAAGAAAAACTTTGAAGCAACAGTGAGTTCATCTGGGATATCGATATTGGTTGTGCTTCCCTTCTCTTCAAAGTAGGAATACTACCCATTTGAGAATTCTTGCTCAAGGTGATTGAAACTGCATAATTGGGATGTATGTTTGCAAATCGTGATGCACTATCTGTTGAAGTAACATTAATAGATAAGAAAGAATTTGTTCTTGATTCATCCATGACTTCCCCATCCTTGGCAGAAATTCCAGGCAACGCCACTGCAGTTTCAAATTTTTCCATATTCTCAGCCTGCTTCAAGCTACCATGTTCAACTTCTGTAGCCGTCTCTTGAGTAGAACTGCTGCCTGTACCCCCATCATTTACCATTGTCCGACTCTGACTAAGCATTATACTTTTCTTCGCCATGAGCTCATTGTGTTTATTTTCATCCGATGACAAATCATTGTCCACATTTGTGACTTTAGTTTCATTCTCATATTCAACTTTCTCATACAAATCAGAGGAATCAGTAACATTTGCCATAACATTAGACACATATACTGCTCTTGATCTTAAATCATTCAGAGAAGTAGCATTGCTTATCAGCATAACTATAGAACCTTCATTTGCCGATGACAAGGACCACGTTTTCCCATAGGGAAGTGAAAAGCACTGAAAAAGAGCAGCTATAATAATTCCAATGCTGATAACCATCAGCAATCTCCGGATTCCATGAAAACATAGCTTCTGAAATAAGGCATTGATATCCATCTCATGGATGTTTGATACTCTACCAATTGAAAAATGGAAAAATAAGCACTAAGGCATCCTATTTCTCTCTGACCCTGAAGCAAGAATTCACAAACTCAGTTGTTTGAAAAAGCAAAGTAAAAGGGAAACACCCAAGTTAGACTTAACAACTTATCGATTAACAAACGTCAGTAAAATGCTGAAGTATTCATAGGTTTGAGCAGATATGAAATAATCCAAAAGTAAATCATCCAAATTAAGAAAAAGGACAAGAAATGAATAAAAAGTTACAATTGAAGTTCTTCAAATGATACATTCATTATATTTCCCTATATCTGAAACCCGAAATATGGATTCTTGAAGAAATTGAAAAGTTTGTAGCTTCATCTAAGCTAAGAAACAATTATCCACAATTTTTCTGTTTCTTGTTATTTCTCTTTTTTCTCAGAAAAAAAGACAGTAATAAGTACCTTTGATGGGTTGCCATGGTCGCTCTAAGTGAGAAGCTTCAAGCATTTTGTTGACGACTGTCGGTTACCGGCTTCAGGGCTCAGGCTCGGCTGGGTTTTCCATTAAGTGGGAGAGATCTATCTTTTGTCCTGTATTTCCAGTTTATTACAAATAAACCACTGTAACAGTGTACTACCTCAGTCCTCATACAGTGTCGTTTTGATGAAAAAAAATTATCCTCTCTGCTAGGGTTCTTTTTTCCTTTTCCAGTGAAGTGAAGCCATATACTCATTTCAGTTATGGCGCTAAAATTATTTCCAATACAGCTTCCAATCTTCGCACCGCCATTGAACCCGAACCCAAGTCAGAACCCGTCCCATCGCCAGTCTTTCGAGGTCCGGTTCGCACGGTGGAATAACGCCAATGCTAGAGAATTCGAAGAACGACGACGCGCCCAGAAAGATATCGAGGACGACATCCGCCGTCACCGCCGTTTCGATTCCGTTGACAATATCGTTCAGAATTATGATCCTGCCACAAAGAACACAAGCACACAGACCTTCAAATCTATAGGAACTCCTTCCTCTCCTTCAACTCCCTCAATTCCAGGCAAGAAATCTAAGTACTCCAAACCGGCAGCCCACCCGGCATTTCGTCGGGTGTCGAGAATTACCGATAAACCCCAACCTGCTGCTACACCAATCGAGAGAAATGCAAAAATCAAACTTAGTGAAGATGGTCTCTCTTTCGTCGTCGACGGTGCGCCGTTTGAGTTCAAGTACAGCTACACTGAGACACCAAAAATCAAGCCGGTTAAATTGCGAGAGCCACCATTCTCGCCGTTCGGACCTACCACAATGAACCGGCCATGGACGGGACGGGCACCGCTGCCGCCGAGTAGGAGGAAATCGATGGAATTTGACTCGTTTAAGTTGCCACCGCCAGATAAGAAAGGTGTGAAGCCGGTTCAGAAGCCTGGACCGTTTTTAGAAGGAACAGGACCGAGGTATGTATACACGAGGGAGGAGATATTGGGAGATCCCTTAACGAAAGAGGAAGTTAAAGATTTGATCGAGGGTTGCCTGAAGACTAAACGACAATTGAATATGGGTAGAGATGGTTTGACGCATAACATGTTGGATAATATACATGCTCATTGGAAGCGGCGAAGAGTGTGTAAGATCAAATGTAAAGGTGTATGTACAGTTGATATGGACAATGTTTGTCAGCAATTAGAGGTGGGTTTTGCCCAATAACACTGAACTAAGTTGTTAGTTGCTTAAAAATGTCTGCTTTTTCGTGAAAATTCTCGTTATTTGATTTGTGTTATTTGTTTGTTGTTTGTTAGGAGAGAACTGGAGGAAAGATTATTTACAGGAAAGCAGGAATAGTGTTTCTATTTCGAGGAAGAAACTATAACTACAGAATTCGCCCCCGGTTTCCTCTTATGCTGTGGAAACCTGTTACGCCTATGTATCCTAGATTGATTCAACGGGTTCCAGAGGGTCTAACGTTGTCAGAGGCGACTGAAATGCGGAAGAAAGGGCGAAATTTGATACCCATATGTAAACTAGGTAGACAATCTTCGGCTATTTTCTTATGTTGGCAATACTATGCATTTTATTAATGTTGTTTATGAGTGAAGTGATTTGTGTTTTGTACATGTTGCAGCAAAAAATGGTGTGTACCATAATCTAGTAAAGGAAGTTAGAGAGGCGTTTGAAGTGTGCGAATTAGTTAGAATAAATTGTCAAGGGGTTAAAGGAAGTGACTACAAAAAAGTTGGTGGCAAACTCAAGGTTTGTTAAACCTGTTTAGTTTGAATCTGTAGGTTGGTGACGATTGGTCGTGTTTTCATATGATTGAAGAACACCTGTACTAATACTTTAAATTGCAGGAACTTGTTCCGTGTGTACTTATCTCGTTTGAAAATGAGCACACACTTATGTGGAGGGGAAGGGAATGGAAGTCGTCCTTAACAAAACCTGTAAATGATTGTGAAGAAGGCGAAGGATTGGATGCTACTAATGCAAATTCTATTACACAGTTTGATGAAGACCAAAAAGTTCAAGTTGTTAACGCACAAAGAATGAGCGCTGCAGTGATAGACAGAGAAGGGGAAGCAGAGGATCAGTCTGCTGTTAGTGAAACTAATCCGACAGAGGATGATGAAGGTATTTCTGCTCTTAATGGACCTGAAACTATTCGAAATACAATTTGTAGTGATGATGAAGGGAATAATTTGAACTGTGCAAATGAAATGCCAATAGCTACATCAGTCATGCATACTAGTCCGATCACAGGAAAAATAAGCAAAAGTAATCTCACATCAGATAATGCTGGTAGTTCTGCTTATAATGAATCTGAAACTATCAGCAGTACAAGTTACAGTGACGCAGCATTGAATGATGGCTATGCTAATGATATTCCAGTAGCTACATTACTGGAACCTGACACAGTTATGGATACTAGTTCAAGTACAAGAGAAACGATCAAAAGTGATTCCTTGTCAGATGATGCTGTTAATGCCGTTTCTAGTGAATCAGCTCTGGATAACTTGAGCCATGATAATGAAATGCCAGTAGCCACTTCACTGGAATCCAGCACAGTGCTAGAAAGCGTCAAGAGCACAGGGAAGCTCCAAGATGCTTTAGAGGGCTCACATGATGTTGCAGAACAAAAGAGTTTGAGTGTGGCTTGTGTAGATAGAGTCCTACAATTGTTGAAACAAGCTGTTGAAAGTGGAAGTGCAGTTGTCTTAGTGGAGGAAAATCTGGATGCTGACACTGTTTATGAAAAAACTGTTGCCTTTGCAAAGTCTGCTCCTCCTGGTCCTGTTTTTAGTCGTCGGAAACCTAAGAAGGTACTGATTCAGAAGTCTGAGAAGCAAGAAAGAGAGGATTTTGAACCCATTGAAGTAACAACCATTACCCCTCCAGAAGAAAGCAAGACGAGAAATCCTAAACCTCAAAGAAATAAAAGATCACACGGGCGATCCGTAGGTTCAGCACCGTTAGGAAGCCTAAAAATAGATGAACTTGCCAAACTACTAGCATAGTACTAACTGAATTGTTTGTTTTAACATTTCATACAGATCTTCCTTGTAGAGTTGCTGTTAATATATGGAATTTTCGACTTGTTTGTCGTTCTTTTTGCACTCTGTTCATATAGTTATTTGCATTTTTGCTAATTTTGTGTTGCATTTTGGTTTTTTTTTTACGTACACAACACCAGGTAAATATATCCGAAATGTTTTTTTGAGCAGGAAATTTTACACGATATCAGCTTGCATTGGCTCAAAATATGCACACTGTATTTAATTTAAAATACATAACAGATCAGAAGATTTTAGACGTATGCTCCTGACTTCCCTCCATCTCCAACTATTTTTCCCCAGAACCAGTGATTTTCCCAGAGTAGATATATTTCCTCTATCGGCACTTGTTTCGTTTCAGGTAAGAGGAAGTAGATGAACAAGCTCATGATAAAAATCAATGCACCAAACACCAAGAAAATTCCATATTTAAGGTGGCAAAGTGACATGAGGAAGCATTGTGCAACCAAAGCAGTGAAGATCATGTTTACACAGACCACCATACTCTGACCAGCTGATCGCGTCTCCAAAGGGAAGATCTCGCTCGGAACTAGCCACCCAAGAGGACCCCAAGATCGTCCATACGCCAAGACGAACAAGCAAATGACAATCACAAGGAAGATACCAGTTCCTTTCGGGATTGGTTTCCCATCTCCGAATTCCAGGGCCAAAGTTATGGCAACAGCTACCTGCAAACAGAACAACAATCAGGTCTGCAATTTCTATAAACAGGGCTGGTGTTTAAAAGCCGAATATGAGAAGTCTACCATGACAAAGAACATTTCAGCCCCAGCTTCCAGAAAGAAAGCTCTCCTGCCAAATTTATCGACGAAACTCATCGAAATCAATGCACCAACAACTAGAGCAGCATTGGTGATCACAGACGAATACAAAGCAGCATCATTACTAAATCCCAAACTCTGAAATATAACAGGAGCATAGAACAGTATAGAGTTATTTCCAGTTAGTTGTTGAAATGCAGGAATCCCCAGAGCCCCAATGACCAATTGTGGCCGATTTTTACGCTTAAGAAGATTCTTGAAAGGATGTTTTATGGCTCTTGCTGCATTACTTGCATCAACAAGATCATCAAATTCTGCATCAACTTGTGTAGTTCCTCTAACTTTTTCTAATATTCTTCTCCCTTCTTCTAATCTACCTTGTTCAATGAGACTATTTGGTGTCTCAGGAAGGAAAAGACCTCCTACAAACATTACAGTTGCAGGAAGAGTAGCTAAGCCTAGAGACAATCTCCATCCCCATGGATGAATCTTTTCTGTTCCATAATTTATAAAGTTAGCTACCAAAATTCCTAAACAGGTTGTTAGTTGAAACAGTTGATTAACTGCTCCTCTCACTTTTGCTGGAGCCATTTCTGATAGATACAAAGGAACTGCCTGGTTGCCAAATCCAATTCCACCACCAAGAAAACATCTTCCAATGATCAACATTGCAATGTTCTTTGCAAAAGCGTTGACAAGAGCTCCTATAAAGAAGCTGATCGATCCGACAAGGATACTGATTCTCCGACCTCTGGTTCGAGTTACATAGGAAGCTCCAAAGGTTGCAAGAAGAGCAGCAAAATACAGAGAAGAAGTAAAAAGTGTCAAAATTTGGTTATCATATTTACAGTAATCTGTTTCATGAAGATGTGCATGTTTCTTTTTATACACAGTTGGGAAAAATTCTAGCAAGAAATCATCCATGGAAGTGACTCCACCTGCAAATTCAAAAAATAAAAATCTAACATATCAAGCGCTGTTCGGTAAGAGTTTTTAGGATTTTTTGTGACCTTCTTTTAAAAATTTAATGAATCTCTTTAAATGTAAATGTTTTATAAACAACTATTAAAAAGGTTAAACGCTATTCAAATAACGAATTTTACGGCGACCAGAACAGGTAAAAGTAAAAGAAACTTATATAATTATTTGTATACCTGAAACACCAAGATCATAACCAAAAAGGGATCCTCCTGAAGCTGCAATAATGCAAGCAAAAACAAAATACCCAGTAATTTTATATTCATAAAGATGAGCTCTTTTAGTATTTGCTGCATCTGAAAATCCTCCACCTGCCATATTATTCTGCTACTTTGCTTCTTATTATATGAACCAGTGATCACTAGCAAATCAAATCAATATAGATATAATAATTTTTGCAGATTAAATTTAGAAAGTAAAGAATGTGTAGTTAGCTAAATGTTGTTCTGTTTTGGAAGATTATATAATAATAATATTGTAATGACAAGAAAGAAATTTTCTTTATTAGCCAAAATTAGCATCAAATCTAACATCCTAAGAACGAGTCAATTGGTATTATTATTATTATTACAAAAAGATAATGTCTTGGTGCCATGTTTTGTGGTCTGTCTTTACAAGCTAGATTTTGATGTGGATTATAGATGTTGATCCGATTCTTTTTTTAGAATTTTATTTTATCTTGTTCAATATTAATTTTTATTTGCTGTCCATAAATTGGTGAAACCACACCACCCCCAAACCATAAAATGTGGCACTATAAAAGCTTGTGCTTGCTTTGAACTACTAGTAGTTAGCACTTGGTTTGAATTAAACTGAAGCAGTTTTTTATTGGTTTAATTTATGTAAACCAAAAAGTCAAGATGAACTGAAAAATTAAAGGTTTTGACAACAATATAAAAGAGGTGACATGCAGGCTTTGGTTAAAAAAAAAAATGGTGACATGCATACCTTATATTATTATATTATAAATTTAAAATATATAAGTAAAATATAATATAATTTAGGAGAGTGATTCTAATCGACATGACCAACGTTATTTCGTGGCAGATTAAATTCATAAAAAAATATAAAAATTATATATTGTAAGTTTCAATATTTTTAGCCAATTTCTTATACAAGATTTAAATGATTCTGTAAAAATTAACAAAAAAAAAAGTTAATTTATATTTAAAACAAACAAATAACAATCTAACAATAATATATGGATACACACAAATAATTATTTAAATATCACATAAATATTTCACAAATTCATTTTCCCAATTGTCCAACGTTGGTCAAGGGCAGAAAAAATCATTACCGTATTTTTTTTACATAAGCATTTAACACGTATGTATTTACTCACGCATTTAATGAATAGGGTATTTTTACTGGAATCCTGGCGAATCAGTATAATCTAAAATCTTTTATGTCCGTTCAATTTAACTTGTGCTAAAAAATTGAATATTTTATAAATTTTGTTATTATCATTAACTGTGTTCGGATGGGAGCTATTTGTGAGTCGCGAATTTTTATATTTCATTTTTATCGTAAGTCGCGAAATAATAGCCTGCGAGATATTGAAAACGAGAATTTTACTCACACCATAAGTTGTGATTCTCTAAAACTCTTATTACTTTATCTTAGCTTTCTTGATACCAAAGAATCAATCTAACGGCAATAACTCAAAGATACAATTACTCTAATACCTATATTTGCTAAAACCCTAAATAAGTCAGACCAACGATTTGATTAGGGTTAAATCGTTTTATTTTACTCTTCTTTACCTTCTTCTTCGTCTTCTTCCTTTCTTCCTACCACCATGGAAAGTGGAGGAGAATACCCTGAAGAACTCAGAGAAATTGCAGCAGCAGCCCTCGGCCTTGTTTGTTTGAAACATAGAAAATTTGAAAATGTATCAAGAATTCATAAAAGGAGTCATGAGGGCCAAGCAGATTTTGACCCAATTTCAAGCAAACCCAAAAGAATTCACTGCAACAAAGAAGAAGAAGAAGCAGCAAAAATAATGAAGAACCCAATTCTTGCAAAAATAAAATTATTTCCCCTGAAAGAAGATGAAATCGCTAATTTCATTACTGGGGATGGAAACTCCTCAATTATTCGTTTATTCCCCACCCTAAATGGGTTAATTGGAGAATGCAGTAAACCCATTCAAAAGCAATTGACAAAAACTGATGTGAAGCAACAACAAGCTAGGCTTTTACTGCACAAAGAAGGTGCGGAGAAATGTCTTTTGCCATTGTTGAATAAGGATGAAGTTATTGTTCAAGGAATTGACGTAACAGTTTATGATTCTGCTGGAAAGACATTTAATATGCAATTCAAGAAATGGGCTAAGGAGAATCATGTTCTAGCTGGAAGTGGTTGGCTAAAATTTTTAAACAAACATAATTTGAAGGAGGTGCGAGATACCGTCTCTCTTTGGATGTTCAGAAATCTTGAAACTAGAAAACCTTGTTTTGCCATTTTTTGCAAGAGCTTGCAGGAGATTGCCTCAGTTTTCGCTTAGAAGAAGATGAAGCAATTGATTATAGAATTTTTGGTGGCGATTATTGTCTAGTTTAAGGGTTGATTACATTTTAAAATTTTGCTAATTTCATTAGGAAATTTAGCTTAGTTAGAATTATATGTTTGGTAAGCTAGAGATCGAGTTAGGGTAATTAATGGAGTAGTTTGGTTTGGTAATCAGGAAGTTAATAGCAAAATCACTTTTGTAGGAACATGAAATGTGAATATTTTTATGGGGATTCAAACTCTGGTCTTATGCTACGGATATGCCTTGATGTAAGTAAATTTTTTTCCATGGCTATATGCAATGGCATATAAATGCCAATATGTTTTTTATTTCTTTTTCTTCTAGCGGTGTTAGAAAGTATACAAAATTTCAACCGATTCGGTTAAAAGCCTTGAAATTTTTGTGACAAGATCTCCCAAAAGCTTGACCAGCTTATGTTTTAGCATCTGAAAATGCTGTGGATTCAAATGTCCTGAATATGGAACAAAATCATATAAAAAAGAAGATGAGACATGATAGAGGTAGGGGGTGGGAATACGCTTGTGTTTAACCCATTTATTTTGATTCATTCTGTGTTAGTTTTATGTCCAACTTTGCTACTTTGAGATTGTGCTTGAGCCATTTAGCTCTTGAATCATCATGCATAATTTAAGGGTCCGGTTTTTGGCATAAAGTAGATGTTTTCTACAATAAATGATTCTTAAATTGACATTTGATATTTCAACTTTCCTTCTTCATTTTAGTTCTGAAATTGTTGCATTTTAATTCTTGAATGAGTGGTTGCTGGTGATAAGCTTGCTGAGGTTGAGCCGCCCGTTGCAAATGAATTTGTATTTTAATTTTTTCTTTCAATAAAATTTACTGCCTAAACATTCACTATAATTTGCAATTGTTTTTTGGTTTTTGATGTTGGGAACCTTATTTTTTGCAACCATACACATCATTCAGTCAAAACTAATATTACAGTGAAGCAGAGCTTGGAGCCTTGAATTGAGCAAAAAGAGCTTGGAGGGATCCTTTATGATCAATTCCAAAGCTGAAAAAAAGCAAGAAAAATTACAACTTAAACGCAGTTTATTACTTTTTGTACCGAAGTATATATATATCAAACCCTTTTGGACACTCGGCCTCTAATGCTCTCCCTCATCAACAATGTTAAGAACTCTCCTCAACTACGCTTTGAATTGGATATATAACACAACTACGCTTTGAATTGGATATATAATGAAAAGTTGGAAAGTGTGAATGGTTTTGTGGATAAATATTCATGCAACATTTTTCGTTTTATATTTTTTATAATTATATTTTAATATAGAACCAATTATAGTAACATAAATCAAGTTATTGTCTAGAAGACCGTCTAAAAATAAAAGGTGAACTAGATAATAGACTATAGCATTGAAGAAGTTTTTTTCTTTTTTATTTTTCTGATGTGTCAAGTGAACAACTGTTGCATAAATGCTCTGATTGGATTTATCTTTTTTATTAAATAATTTCGTCTTCTTCAATAGAAAGGAAAGCACATAAAATAAATATTTCAAAAATATAAGTATTATTATTATTATTATTTTGTTTCATTATAGCATCAATAATAGTAAGCCATATATGAAATATATATAAAAAACATAAATATATATATTATATCCATATGACATAATATATAATACTAACAAAATCTAGTTGTCTTCTTCTAGTTAGAATCAGAAAAAGAGTTATTTCTCTCATTTTGTAGAACATCATACGGTAGTGGAAAAATAATTGCACCATAAAGTTGAGGAGGAGGAGCAGCAGCAGGCATATGATTTTGAGGTTGAGGTGGTGGCACATTTTGAGAGGGATTTGAACCATAAATAGGACCATTAGGAATCATAAAATTATTTTCACCTTGAACCGGACCATTATAATTGTAACTAGGAGGAGCAAGTTGTAGATCTTGATTTGGAGCTCCATAATTATGTGGGTTTTGAGTTGGAGCATCCACGGGAACAGTTGGAGCAGAAGAAAAAAAGTCTCTAAATGGGGTTTGATTTGGAGGATCAATGTAAGTAGGAGCTTCAGAGGTGAAAAAATTATGAAATAAGTATCGATTTGGATCTTGGTTTGCCATTGTTGAAAAATAATACTACTAGTATATGGTTTTAACGATTATGATATTGTTAAAAGTTGTTCAATTTTAATGCCTTTATATATAGTTATGGAGTATTTCTATATAGGCAATTTTTTCTTTTCAACTATATAGGAAATTAATCTCTTTCATAAAAAAAAAAAAACCTATATAGTAAATTAATATTAACATATATACGTATATGCTAAAAGGGAATTTTTTTACTTTTTTATTTAGAAAGACTAAAAGGAAATTAATTATTAATCTAAAGGGAAACTAAAAAATTGTCACTTTTTGTAATTTTATTTTTAAAAAAATACCAAAATTTTTTTTTAAATGAAAATATTAATAAATTTTAAATATTAGCTAAATATTATTTTTTATCTGGTTAATATTTATATTTACTAATATAAATTACTAAAATATAATATTTACTTAATTATTATAAAAATATGAAATTTATTTAATATTTTAAAAAAATTGACATTTAGTAAAAATCAAATATACAACTTGACATAAATTACAATTTCTTTGACTTAAATTTAAAAAAAAAAAAATTGTACCAACTCTTTTCTTTTATTCAAAAATGAAAAACTAATAAGAAAATATAACTCTTCTTTGAAACTTTAATTCCGAGTTACTATTTTGCGCCACTTGATGAGATATAAAGTGGACTTGAAAGTAATTATATTTTTAAATTTTTTGAATAAATTATTTTTTAAAATTAATTAATTGTTACTAAAATAATTAATATTATTGTCTTTTTCCATAGTTAATTATTAATAGTGTCAAAGGGATATTTAGACATAATGACCTCTTAGTCTAATTTTGTACAAACTATTATTACTGAAAGCATAGGAATCTAATAGTAAGTTGGGTAAAATTTCAAGAATTCTTTCCTTAAAAAGATATGTATTTAAAATATGAAATCAAATAAATTATCAAAAATGAATCCATATAATTTTAAATTAGTAAGTCATTAACTCAAGTTGGATTACTTTCAAATAGCTCAAAGGAAACTCTTTAGGCATAATTTTTTTTTTTTAGTAATATTGATTCTCCAAGTCTGAAATAGTAAATGCAGTCACCTGTAAAAATAATTGTCCAACAATCAGTTTTATGATTGGTTAAAATGAGTTTAATGTAATAAAAATATAACTTAATTTTATGTTGAAGATAATTAAAAAAAAAAGTAAATAAATATTTTTTTATATTTTTATATTAATGAACCGGAATCCATATATTTCATTCTAATTAATTGTAAAGTGATTGTTAGATAATCACTTTTACCAGTAACGGCAGCTAGCATTCCTCTTCCTGACATATATATATGCTCAACATTTTTTTTAATTTAATTAAATTATATTATATTTTTCTTTCAATTTATTCAATAGATATTACAAAATTAAACAAATAAATTAATTTTTTCCATTTTTTTAAAAGTGATAGTTGTTTCAAAATAGAACCGATTATATATATATGAACGAATAACATAACGTATGGGTTTTTTTTTAAAAAAAAAGACATAACGTATGGGTAAGAAAAGAAAGGGAATAAAAGTTTGGGGTAAGAATTAGCAATAAGGAAGAAATAAAGGAGAAGATAACAAATTAAACAAATTTGTATTGATTACATAATTAATTAAGCTATCAATAACTGAATTATGAAGGTAAACGAGAGGCTAATCTAAACTTACACACAAAAGCACACACACGATTATCACATGCTCGAAAGAAAACGAAAAATAGGTGGTTTTGAACATTTCTTTCTCTAACCTTAACTAGCTGTAGCTTACTCCAAAAACCTTGTATCGCCCTTTCTCTCTACAAGACTGACTCTCTTAGCTTCAGTTCTTCCAATCTTGATTCAGGTATTTTTTTCTAATTGTTTTCTTTAATTGAAATATGATATTCTTTTGTTCTGTAGATTCTTTAATTTCTTTGTTTTCTGTTTTTATTATTTGAAATCTGTTAGAATTTGGTGGTGATTTTATGTTTCTGTAACTGTTATTGAATGTTTCTTTATTTAAATTTAATTCCGAGCTGATTCGGGTCAGAAATGTATTGCTTGTAGATGTGATTTTGATGGGTAATTTTCAATTCTGTGTATTTTGGACTTGCATGCTTCAGTTGACGATGGGTTAGATCTGATTATACTTAAATTATGGTCGAGAAGCAAATGAAAGAAAGAAGATGGTGAATAGATTTCTGGGTATCATGTGTTTGTTCACTAGCTAAGATATATGGGTAAGATGTTCATGAATTTTGGGAATTTAGAATCTGAGCTATGGGTTTTGTCACTATTTTTAGTCATAGTTTTGCATTTCAAAGAAATTAGTCTCTTTCGATTTGGTCCCTTAGATCTATTTTTTGTCAGTGGGGGAGAGAGCATATTTTTTATTTCAGGCAGTTTAGGTTTTATAACTCGTAGGTTCAACTACGTTAGTTATGCTTTGTTCTACCAAAGCTGTTACCATTTTTTCCTTCATATGTAGTTTGGTTTGAAATTGAATTATAAATTTTTATTTGCAGCTTCTGTGTGCTGTTTGCAAACTTGAATGAGAAAACCGCGAGTAGAATTCATTTTCATCATACCATAATTGTTCCTTTTGATGATGCGAAAAGAAAATTATGCAGGCAGTCGGGCTCTGTGTGGGTGAATTGAATTGGATAGCATAGCATATAGACTCTTCGTTTGTCTCACTTTCTATAGTAGATTGACTTTTGGCTCTTGACCTGTGAGCAATGTGGTTGGGCATGTAGGTAAATGAGAGGACTGCAAAGGATCCTACTTGTCTAGGTTGACTACTATTAACGGCCAACATGGAGGATGACAATGGCCTTGAGCTTAGCCTTGGTCTTGGTTGTGGAGGATCATCTACAAGGCCTAAGGGTAAAAAGGGATCATCTTCTGATACAAGATTGGAAGAAGGTGATAGAAGCAACAAAATGGTAGATGATTTCAGAAACTTCTTTCATGCTTCTTCCCAAAAACAAGATTTGAGTATTGGATCACAAATGAGTGATACAGCAAAACCTCAGGAAAACTTCTTTAGTGACCTGTCCAAAGCTAATGCAGATGCAGATGCTTCTGTGAACTTGAAAAATAGGGGGCTGTGGGCTTCGAGCAGCAATAGACCTGCTGAGGCTGATGAAGAGAAAAGGCAAGATGCTGGTAACAAACGTAAACTGTTGTTTGATGAAATAAATAATCAGAAGAAGCAAGAAAGAGAAGCTCATCGTTCTGATATACATGAAAAGAAAACGTCACATATCTCCATAACGACAGAAGATGGCTCTACTGCTGATAATGAAGATGTGGCAGAGTCTGAAGTAGACGGTTCAACATCAAGGGTGATCTCTCATCATGATGTTGGCTCCAAGCGTTTTCTTGGGATTGGCGGTCCTTCCGAGGCTCCAAAGGAGTTCCGTGGGTTTTCAGATTCTGGTGTCATTGACTTACAAGGGCAAAGGAGAACAAATGGTTCATCAGAAACTGAAATTAAGCATGGAAACTTGAATTATGGAGTTCCTTTCTCTGTCCGACCGGCAAACATCATTAATATGCCATACTCATTTCCTGTCAAAGACTCAAACTCCATTGGTGTTCCCACCACTTCAGGCCCTTCTTTGCCAGGAATGATGCAGGTGATACCCACTTCAAATGTTGAGCAGCAAACAGGAACCCAGTCTGCAACTCCTGGAAATATGTCAGTAACATTTGGCTATTCACCTGTACAGCTTCCAAAATTGGACAAGGATAATTCGTGGGGCGTGATGTCTCATCCTCAACAGTTCCACCCTTCCTATTCTGGCAGAGACTCAGATAAGCCAAATGATGGATTGAAGATTGTTCCAGGTAATCTTTTCTCTATTTTAGCTGCCTTTAAATTGTCTTTAGCCTATCTCGAGTAAATTAATGGTTGAATGTCTAGTAGATTTTGGATGCCTCGTCTCTTTATCTTAGAAAGATAGATAGTGATAGCTAAGTGAAACAAACTCTTCAGTAAGTAGAGTGCTAGATGCATCTAGGGAGAATCCAAAGCCTCTACAATGAGTTTATCGGGTGATCAGGGAGAACTTTTTTTTGTTGGTACTTACAATAGCAATTGATTTTTCTTTTTTGGAGAACTATAACATTTTTCTAATTTTTTTTCCCTGGGATTATCCCTGTTATGCTTATTGGTTGTTACAGATTCTGGCTTTAACGTTATAAAAAAATGTTGTATATTTTAGTGACACATTGAGTACCGACATTTACATTTTTTGGTTCACTTTTCTGTGAAATTTCACGATTTAATTTCACTAGCTTATCATCCCAATTCCAAATTTAACTTCGCATATTTCGTGTGGCAGGTATGCAAGTAATTTCCCGAAATGCATCTGAAGTTAGCCTATATGATGGAAGGGCATTAGACCGAGTTAAAGGTGATGGCAAACATCATCTTGCCGAAGAAGGCTCATCCTCACATACTGAAGAAGATGTGAAGGTAAGCAACGCGACCCTTAGGGCAAAGGATGCATCTGGGCCATCAACAGCAGAAGGTTTATCTCTTGATTTTTCTGCCATAAAGCCAGGTATTGCATCAGAACTGAAATTCGGGGGTTGTGGATCCTATCCAAATTTACCATGGGTCTCAACCACGGGTTCTGGCCCAAACGGCAGAACAATTTCCGGCGTAACTTATATATACAGTGCAAATCAAATCAGAATTGTGTGTGCTTGCCATGGTTCCCACATGTCCCCGGAGGAATTCATTAGGCATGCAAGCGAAGAGAATGTTAATCCAGAAAATGGCAGTGGTTTAGCCTCATATACGAGCACTAATCCCGCTGCATCTGCTCAGAGCTAAAAAAGCTGCCATCTTTTTCCAGCAGGAGCAATATTTATCGCCATTAAGATCCCCTTTGTTTTTGTTGTTCTGTTTGCTTCGAGGTTTCCACGGTGCTGCGATATCTAATGTTGCATGTGTATGTAGTAATGTGTTAGCTGCTATAGATTTGTTTCATATTAATGTTAAAACGAGCATTCAATCTTAAATTGAAGTCTCTTTACTATTGAAGAAATTGAATCGTGTCTGATTCTCTTTTTCTTAATTGGGGTTTTTTTTTTTTCTCAATTTTATTATGTAATGCTTTTGGGGAAAAGTTCAAGAGTCATGAAACATGGAAGGTGTCTGAAGATGATGTTGGTTGATTAGTCTTTTAGGTTCATGTACAGACAGGCAGTTTGTCATGTCTTATGGCATGTTTGAGAATGTTGGTTGACCCTTAAAATCTAATGTCAATCCTACCAAAAGTTTATGATGAAACAGTGATTGGAGTGTAACAAATCCTCACCTACTCCATACAATTTTATGTTATCAAATTGCCAAACTAGTTTTGGTCAAATGATTTTAAACAAAGCTAGTTTGTCTTCTCCTATAATTTTTTTTTTTTTTGGAGAGAAAATGTCAATGTAGTTGATTGTTTATTTATAGATGATGAATTTTAAAAATCTGTCTAATGTATTAATTTTAGATTTTTCTTCTTTTTCTTTTGGTTCGCAACTTAAAACAGAAACAATTGCTGAATAACAATGGATGTAAATATTGTTACAGACCCTCAGATCTGTATAGAATAATGTTTATTGTCCATCGAGTTTTTATATTTGAAAAATCTTTAGGTTGTCACTAATTTTTCTAAATAAAAAAAACATTTTCATATTTTAAATCCATAATTGTTGAAGGTGAAATCTGAATGAAATTTCTTTCATTTTCAGTTATTAAGCGTTTTCTAGTATTATTGTTTTTAATATATTGATGATGTTTTGATGTGATAGAGTTGAGGAAATAAAATATTATATATAAAAGCAATATAATATACGTATCAAAATTCAGAAACAATTACATGTTAAATAAATATTAGTGGGATAAACATGCAGAGAGATGATTCTTGAAGAGTCTCAGCTCTTACGTCAATGCAATGCAATAGCTGACAATATACAATTTTTGGCAACCATTTTCCACCCTCCATTTAGCCACCCTTAAATATGTAATTAAATTAATGAAAATTACATCAGGAAGCACTTTATTTCTTATTATTATTAATTAAATATAATCTGGGGGTAACTAAAAGACAAATATATGTTTTTCAATTCTGAAATTATTTTGTACTAAGAAAATTACACTAATTTCAGTTGAAAATCGATTGCATTAATTACCAATTTGGTTATAGAAGGGTAGGTAATTAGCAAAATATTGGTTTTTATTTTTTCTATTTGCAGGTATTTTTATGTAATTTCACTAAAGTAAAAAAATTTCTTTTAATTAATATTAATAAAATTAAATGAAAAAATTCCAAATAAATTTTCAAATGTCGCATACGGACCTATATTATGACATTTAACAATCCATTCTTCTGATTTGATATATAGATTGACAATAAATATTTTTGTTTTATATTTCAACATATAAACTGTCTTATTCGTACTGTTTCAAGAAAATATTTTTGTAAATTTCCCATTATACATGGAATAAATAATAGTACAAAAATAATTGTCCTTCACAAAAATAATAGTTTAAAATCAATAATTGAGTAAAATTTGGTTGATTGAATTTTTTTCCTTTTCCTTCATGATTAAGGACATATATACTTTTCCCTTTATTTTTCCTTGTCTGTACATAATTAAAATAATAGACAAAGAAGATGACACTTTGGCTTTTCATAGGCAACATGATTGAACATTTTATAAAGTAAATTAATTATTTAATTAATCTTTTTCTTTTTTTTTTTTTTTCCTTTTTAGAAAATAAATACAACCTTAAAGATAGTTTTAATTAATTTCTTAGGATTGCATTTCTTTTAGTTGTTAGTGTTATTTAAGAACATCCTCAATAAATTTAGTCGTTTAAGTTGTTACTTATAAAATATTAAAAATTAAAAATTATTACACATTAAATTTAGTTTCTGTAAATGCATATGTATATTCTAAGCATAAATTTCATAAAGACTATATGTTACAACACACTTTAAAACTTCATTATCCTACCCTATAAAATACAATTTTTTAGCATTTTGACATTAAAACACATAAAAATGGGTATCAAATGCAGTTTAAATGTTTGTTCAGTAAAACTTACGTTTAGCGGTTGGTTGTTTAATTAAATTACCAAGAGTAACTTATGTTACTGAAATAAAAAGCCCACCCACCAACTAAAAATTAGTAGCTTATTTTTCTAAAAAAATATTAGTAGTTTATTATCAACAAGCAGTGAATTTCATGAAAATAAATTTATATTTAATTCCTACCTATTCAAGAAATTTAAAATGATAAATTTTTCTGAAAATAAAAAATCAACATATATATATATATATATTTTTTTTATTTTACTTTTTTTTTCCCCCCCTCACAAATTTCTATAGTCTCTGTTCCATAATCAGAAAAGTTAGCACATTTCAAGAACTAAAACCAAGAGAATGAAAATTTAATTGGAAAAAAGAAAAAAAAAAGAAAAACAAGTATTTCTATACATCTAATTCATGTGTTATGTTCTGATACTGATTAGTCTGTTGTTGAGATCTTCTTTCTCTATTAACAAACCATTCAACTGTTCTTCTTGCAATTGGCAACCAAAGCTTCCTCTGTCTTTCTTCATTTTTATTATTTTTATTTCCTCCTGAATAAGACTCCTTAATTGTATTTCTAAATCTTGAAAAACCAGTAATTTCAGAAATTGATCTTCTTCCACCTGATGCTGATGATGAATGTTCATTCATAATACTTGAAGAAGAAGGACCTTTTTCCTTTGAATCTGAAGATGAGCAATGGTGATTATTGTAATTATACTTACTTACCTTGCTTTCAAACAATCTCTTAATCTCCATTTCTTCTTTAATCTTCATTATCTTCTTGTTATCATCTTCATCTTCTTCTTCTTCTTCTCTTCCATTAACGAATTGCTGATTGTTCAAATCGAAAGAAGAAGAAAACCTGTTGCTTGAAAAATCATTAAGCATTTCTGATTTCAAAAACATCAAATCGGAAGAAGAAACATTGCTCCACCGACTCTTAAACACAAAATCAGAAACAATAATTTTGTGATTAAACTTATGCAGATCATTCGCTTCATCTTCTCGGGTCAGAATCGCGTCTTCTTCTCCGTCTTTTTCACTTTTTACAGATTTCCTAAAACTGCCTCCAATGCTAAATCTCGAAGAAGAAGAAGATACTTGTTGTCGATTACTCTCTTCTCTTTGAACAATCAGCTCTATATTAGATTCGTCTCTTCCGAGGAATCTCATGCTATTTGAATATGTAAAAATTGCAGGATCTTCAGCGCTAATTTTACATCTGCAAAGAGGACAACTAGAATGCATTTCAAGCCATTGATCAACACATTTAATATGAAAAGCGTGTTTACATTTTGGTAACAATCGAAGAATTTCTATATCTTCAAATTTCGATAAACAAACAGCGCATTCAAGTCCTTCTTTAGATCCTTTCAATGAAGAGAATCTGAAAAAAGGAAGAGATTCTATTACAGTTTTGTCAATTCCTGAGTATCTTGATCCTGATCTGATTAATGCAGGATTGTTTCTGAAATCAGCTTGGATTGAAGAAGTACTTCTATGGCAGAATTTTGCATAAATAAGAAGAATAAATGTAAGTGAAAACATTATGCAGAGAATTCCTATAACAACTGCCAAGCTTGGTTGAAAATTTGTTGAAGCATCTGTTCCTTCATCTCCTACTGATTGTGATTTAACAGGGATGATTAAGAGGAGGAGAAGAAATTGTAAGTTCGAACCAATCATTTTTGGAAAAATTAGAAGGATTGAGACAGAATATTATTTCAATAATATGCAGAAAGCATAGTGCGGGAAGAATCTGTATATTAATATGGGTTTTGAGTTATTTGGACAGGTTTCAATGTTTAGGTCAATGGAAGCAAATGAGAGAAGGGAGATTGGGATTTAAGAAGGGTTACCCGTTTAATATTTGGGCATCTTCTTCTCAAATTGAATAAGGTATCTATCTGTTTTTGGTAGTTTTTATGATATCATTTGATTAGGTTCGTAGTTTGTCTGTTCAAATCTGATAAATATTTAATTCTAATTTAGAATAAGTGTTTTATTATTGTTATTAAATTAAATGTTCTTTAGAGCACTTTTTAACTTAAAAACCAGTTATTTATCAAGGTGAATTTTTTTAAAAATTATTTTAATAAAATCAGCAAAATAATACTTTTAAATGAGTGATTTTAAAAAACCAAAATGAGTGAAGTGCAAGTAATGTGAAAAGACTTCTTACAACACTTTGCCATACACTCGGTTGCCTTATAAAAAAAGCTCTTTTAAATTATGGAAATGTTAGAGATTTAAACTTTAGAAACGTCTTAGTTTTTGTCTTTTGGTGAATTCTTTTTATCAAATTGTGAGTATTGGAATCATAAATTAGTCATACTTCATTTGGAAATCAAATATTAGGTTTTGATGTCTAAAATAATATAATCAACATACACGATTAAAAAAAATTAAAGAAAAATCGATATGCATCAAAAATTGAGATAAGCTTGATTCAAGCTTCAAATATGAGCTTGAATTCAACTTGGAAATAAATTGTGAAGTTTGGACTAGCTTGTGATCTCAGTTCGAAAATTAATTCAAGATAAATTTATTGCAATCTGTTTATATCAAATTTGAATGTGTTTTATAATTTTAGTATATAGAACTTTGTAGTTTCTATATATATAAAAAAAAAAAACTAATTCATTTAAATCAAATATGTTATATGTTCAGTAAAGAGGTCGTAATGAGACCAGTTTTAATACAATTCATAATACATCTTATTGTTGAGTTGGTGTGCTACTCAAATGATACAATTCGAGAGCTTTCAGCCTCGATTTGAGCTCTGCGCATTTATTAAATAAACTCCAAAATTAAACTTGTTTATCATTCAAATTGAATTTAAATTAATCCTTTTTGCTAAATATTGAAAGTACCGTGAATAGTTTGGCTCCTTTACTATTCTGGTTGGGACACAAATCATCGAAATAGTGATTACATGACAACATGCAGGCTAGCCATTTTATTAGTTATTATGCATCAAAATGGTAAAGAAGAGGCAGAATCATCCAAAATTCAAAATTGGAAGGTTACTTGTATGATTGTATCCTGACAAATTGAATAGTATATTCACTAAAACTTTCTCTCCATATATAATATTTCAATTTTCATGGTACCTTTTACTCTTTTAATATTATTTTTCAAATGTTTTTAATATGTCTTAAATAATTTTAATGTATGAGATTGATCATTTTTTAAGCCGCCCACCAATAATTTTTTTTGTTGAATTTTTAATTATTTAGTCAGCTAAAGAAGCCTTGTGGGCTACCTACTTTTATAATAATTATAGCAAGTTTATCTATCACTTGGTAACTAATCTCATTTTACTAATAATTTACTTTATTATGGATTATTCCAATTCCAAATGTATACTCTTAACAAACTTAAGATACCAAATGGTTTTATTTATATTTAATTTTATAAGTGTATTTGTCCAATTTGATCATATGTATGCTTTTGTCATGGTAAACTTGTAACCAATATTTATAACACAAATCAAATTGTCTTCATTTGAATGTCTACATATTGAAAAATAAAAATTTAGAGTCCATGTGTCTGATAGTGTTTGCATTTGAGCAGTTGTTAGTTAATGCTAAAATCCAAATTAAGGTTAAAAGATAATTAAAGAGATTAGCCTTTAATTTTTAGCATGTTATAAATAATTATTAAAAAATAAAAATTTATTCAAATAATTAAATATTACTTAAACAATTAATTTTGTCAAAAATTTTGAATACCACAACAAATAGTTTATAACGTTTTAATCCGTTAAAACATTAAAAACTATTAAAATTGCTATTCCAGAACAAAATTTTATTGGTAAGTATATATATAATCTTACGATAAATGTTTGAAAATTTCGAATAAATAATAAGTCGTTTTCATCTTGGGCGGTGAAGAAGTTATGTACAATACAAGTTAAAGTCAAAGCAAAGCTGCATAAGAAAATTAAGAAAGTCAACATGTCTCCATTCTGCCACTGAAAGCAGGCATTGCAACTCAACAAAAGCTGAAAGCTACATTCATAAATTTGAAAATTACCATTTTTTAAAATAAAAACAACAATAGCAGGCTGCTGGATTTTTAGTTTATTTTGAAGTTCTCATAATTTAGTTTATTAATTCAAATTATGCTTTCATCAGCAATATTACTATGTGGTAATATAACTTGATAATCAATTAATGAATTAAATTCAATTTATTTATTTTTTATTATTTTATAATATCATTTTAAACATAGTAACAAATCTTAACATAAAGATGTAAGTCATGCATAGTCTAATACATCTACGACTGGTAATATGCCACAATTCGAGCCTCTACATCAGTTCAAAAATAAAATATTACTAAAACAATGTACTATGAATAATAAAATACATAAATAGAAATCTTTTTTCTTTTTTTTGAAACTAATCCAAGAGTGTAAGAATATATATCAATTATAATTAATAAATAATATTCACTTTTTCTTTTCCATGGAATAATGTTATTATGTTATTCAGGAGAGGAGAAAGATACACTTTGGTACGTAAATAATAAAATTAATTTAATTTTGACAAATCTATATAACTCCAAAATTAAAAAGGAAATGGCACAGCACATAAAGAGAATCCATCTTCAACCTTTTAATACATCTCATTGCTAATCTTGACAAAAACACAAAAGAAGAATACTACCAAAACCCAACTAATATCACATTTATATGGACAACATTTTAAATTTAAGTATATGAATTGAAAATTTTTTAGTGGGGTAAAAAAAAAATCGTCTCTTTCCTTTTTTTATTTATTGAATAATAAAAATAATATTATTAATTAATCAATAATTTAAATAAAAATTCATTTTATTTATAATTATTTTAATAATATGTTAATATACCCTTAGTGTGAATCAGCTACTATCCAGAAGAAAATAGGAGCCCGTGAAATCAACAACTAATTGAGGTAAACTATCAATTGATGATTCAAAAGTTTAGAAAACATTAAAAATCTAACAATTGACACAAAACAATTATGAGTTGTGTGGAACTGCGAAATTAAATACATAAGTGAAAAAATATTGGAATTAAAAAGAACTTAATCTCCCTTTTTTTTAAATTAAATGACCAAATATAATTTAAATTGTGAATTTTATGGAATTAAAATTTAAATTTATTTATGATATTTAAAATAAATAAAAATTTTAATGACTCATTTGCATCCAAAAACAATGCATAAATGGTTGGTCCTCACTATAACTCATGAAAGCAAAAGGAAACAAAAAAAAAATGAAAAAGAAAAAAGCCAATGCATAGATTATTATAATTGTATATGTGAAAGCAAGTTTTAACAAATATCATAAACGTGTTCCATTGCATTTTTCTTAAATGTTAAGCTATAAGCTAATTTATTGATGTACATAAAAATTTAATTTGAAGAATATTTTATAAAATGGATTTATTTATCGTATAATTCATAATATTATTTCCTTTATTTTACCTTCACAAATTATATATTGATGAAATTAATTAATTAATTTAGTATTAAGTAATTAAATATCCGACATGGATCATGGGTGGAACCAATAGTATTGGGTTATAGGGTTAATGGGTAACCCAAATAACCCATAACCTATATAAGCATTACTAATAAGAAATTAGGGATAAGTAAGATATAGAACTTACTCTCCACAGCTGTATTCTCTCAAACATTCCATTCTCTTCCTCTCAAAGTTCTTAGATTGTGAAAACTGCGCTACAAGATTTAATATTCTGTAGACGGCCTAGTATACGTGATTCCATTATCACATCGCTTCCGCACGTGGGAATCGTTCATCGACTTCGAGGTATTTATAATCATTCCCAATTGATTTATTTATATTTGTTATAGATGATTTTCTTCATATATATATATATTGTTTTCACACATGGGAGAGGAGGTGGCTTACAGCATAAAAAGGTCAACGATGGCAAGAGATTAATGTTCGCTTAAAGATGATAATTGTCATTTGAAACGTAATATAAAATTATTGGTAATCGATAATACTAATTAGTTTGTTTGATAAGTAAAAGAATTAAGAAATGTTTTCATCAGTTTTAGCTTGACGATATCGAGAAGCATTTAAAAAATAATATTTCCAAATACGCTAAATTTAGCTAATTATTTAATTGTGATCTTTAAGGGAAAAAAAAAAACCAGCGATCTTCTAATTTACAAATCTCCAAAAGCAGACCTTGAGATCAACCCAAGCCCAGATAAAATCGAGTTGAATTGCTTTTATTCCAGTGATTGGATTTTTGGATTAAGATCAAATTTAGTACATACTTTAAAATTACATTTGTCACCAATTTGATATATATTTTTACGAGAATGATTGTCACACACAGTTAAATTATACTATAGTTCGCAGCGTTTATTAGCTCTGTTTAACGGCATAAGAATTAAGAAAAAATTATATGTGTGAGTTTATAATTATGTTAGAAAAAATTGCACGACAGTATAT
This sequence comes from Croton laevigatus, assembly GCA_949640765.1. Taxonomy (NCBI): domain Eukaryota; kingdom Viridiplantae; phylum Streptophyta; class Magnoliopsida; order Malpighiales; family Euphorbiaceae; genus Croton; species Croton laevigatus. The sequence goes on along the minus strand of CATIWJ010342390.1, from coordinate 3,985 downwards.
TTTAAAAATTGCAGGTGGAACATTTGGCTTATATAAATAAAGTTTGAGTATTTCGAGACAGCTAGAATTTTGATTTTTTTTTATTTGTATAGTGTATTGTTTATATTGAATTCTGAAATCAATTTCAATAGATTGCAGTTTACAGAAATCGACTCTGTATAATAAATTTTATATGACTGTAAATTTAATAGTATCAATTATTTTATATTTAATTTACAATATAGAGTTGAATTTTACAAAATATGAGCCACTAACATTGATCTTGGGATTCAATATAAACTATCTACCGTCATAAGCAAAAAATAAAAATAAAAATAAAAATCATGTTTGACTGGGAGACAAATAGCTTTTCCGTTGCAGGTAAGTGGTAAGCTAACACATTCTTGACCAATAAGAAATTTTGGTTAGTCTTACACGTTTTTTTTAGCCCCCCCTGAAAACATTAGAAAACTACTTTTCAACTGCTCCCATTTCAATTACTATAATATTGACGTGATAAATTGGACCTTTATCCATAAGATTATTTCTTTATTCATCAATCAAATTTAAGCATCAATTTTCAATAGATTTAAAATTAGTTCAACATAACCTATAAAAATTAGTAATTAAATAGACTAGTTTTCTCTTCAATAGTATTTGTAGGTAATCATCATTTAATAATCAAGACCAAATAAGTTTATTTCTACTATTGTATTTTGCATAATTTAAAAAATCTCAACTTTCAATTTATAATTAGAACATAGAGAAAATTGTCGATCAGAAGGAAACATGGATGAGGAGTGGGTGTGGAACTAGAAGCAGAAGAAGGCCCAAGCTTGGCTGAACGACCTTGAACTTTCTCAACAAACTCCTTGTCATAAGCCATTGAAGACAAAGGAACCAGAATCTCAGCTTGCCGCCGCCTCTACCTCTATTATCCATACAACTTAATGCCACATGAGTTTTTTCAAGCTATGTATTAAGTTGGAGAAGAAGATGCCTCGACTCACCAATACATTGCACATAAGGCATGAAGCTTCAAATAAACATATTCAACATTGAGGAAAGTTTGTTGGATCTTTTGATTGGAAGTTTCTGATTGGTTTTTTTCTCTTAGAAGTTCTTTATTAGTTTCATATACATTTCACAAATTTGTTGGAAACTTGATATCAAGTAGTTTAGTTGAATGTAAATTTCTTACTACTTTTATATACCTTTCATAAATATGTTGTAAACTTAAAATAAGCTAGCAAGGTAAAGTTTGATAGATTTACAATTTCAAAGCTTGCTATAAACCAGTTGTAAACTAAGGCGTGTTTTGTTATATAAAACTACGTTTTTCCAATTATTTTTAATTTTTTGGCCTTATAAGTTATAAATGGCCTTTCCATCATGTTTTCAGCTTTTGTGGAGAGATTTTTTTTATACAAAACTAGCTACTTGTTTTAATAAATTTTGACGAAAGTAGCTACCTTTTAATAAATTATGATAAAACTAGTTGCTCTAAGAAAAAGAGATAACAGTAACTATTTTTTTTTTAATAAATTTATCATTCTATTAATGTATTTTTTAAAATTTCTTTTATAAAATGAAATTTAAAATTTTTTAATTTATATTATAATCTTTGCTAAATTTAATATTATATATTATAAAAATAAAAATAAATACAACAAAGTAAATTATAATTTATAGTAAAAAAATTAAATTATATTAATGAAAGAATGTATAATTTAAATAACAAATAATTAAATAAAAAATTACGTATAAAAAATTATTAAATAATACAATTAAATCTCAAAAATCTTCAAATAAAATTGATGCATTTGATGGACTTGTTGTTTCCTTCCAACATCGAAAAAATAATAAATATTCTTAAAAATAAAAATGACGAATAAAAAATAAAAAATAATCGATTAAAAGAACATATGCAAAAATATACAAAATAATTATTCAAAGTATGTTAAACAAACGTTTAAAGTATGTTCATAACTATTTTGTTCAAAATATGTTTAGAATTAGAAAATCTCAAAGCAAAACACTAAAAAAATTAAAAAAAGAATCTTAGCACCCAAACAAGACTTAAATCCGATAAATTCAAAAATTTATTCAAAGTGTGTTAATCAAATGTTCAAAGTATGTTAAGAAGTAAAATATGTTCAAAACTTATTCAAATAATGTTTAGAGTTAAAAAAAATCAAGAAAATACAAGAATCAAAGCATCCAAATGATCTCAATTTTAGCAAAAATAATATTCAGCAATAGTAACACCTAAAAACACTACAAATCCATCAAAAACCAACAAATTCAAAATAAGTTCAAACAGTGTTCAACTCATATTCAAAACAAGTTAAAACTACCAATTTCAAGACAAACTGAAATAACTAAACATGTCTTACTTCCTATTTATCAACATTGAGCTCCTTAGCTTGACTATATTCGAAACAGACTAAAATTAGCTTCAAAATAAGTTCAAATAATGTTCAAATCATATTCAAAACATAACTTATTGCAAATAGCATGCACTATAATACTAAGAACCAACATAAAATCAGCATGAATTAAAAAAATCAATATAAATCTGAAATTTAAAAAGTCTTAGTTATGAAAATTATATATCATAAAAAAGGTTATTAACAAAAAAATAAATTCAGTGTTCAAATTAATAAAATCCACTTTTGTATTAATTATTTTTATAATTAACTATTGTACTCTTCAATACTTTGTTTCGTAAAAATAATAAAAATAACAACTTATAACACATTTCTTGACATGCACTAGAAAAAGAAAAAAAATGAAGAAATAACTTTTAAAAAATAAAAATATTTTAATTAATGATAAAATAATCATTTTTAAAGAATTAAGAAAAAATTATGAAATACATAAAATCATGAGTTCAAAGTTGAAAATAGTTAATATAAAATAAAATGATATACGTGTTAATTGTGCTAAAATATCAGAATATAAATGTATTTGTTTTTATCTATTAATTATTAGTAAAAATTAAGGGGTGTATGGTTTAGCTGTTTCATAGAGCTGATAGCGGTTAAGCACCTAAAATCTAGAGTTTAGATGTTTAGTAAATATTAAAATCAACGGCTAATAGCAGCTAGGAACTCCAAATCGATGCTAATTCAATAAGCTTCTATTTGGAGCTTTTTCATTCTAACTAATAACTCATTCATATTATGACTATATTAAACTTATTAAAATAAAATAATATTTAATATTTAATAAATAATTATACGCTTATGGATAATTTCATATTTTAACCATAACCGTTGTTGTATTTTCACCAAACACCAACAACCTTTCAAGATTTTCTATTAGCTATCAGTAACCGTTATCAATTACCAGCTTGTATAAACAGCTAAACTAAACAGGCCCAAAGTATTCGATACTTTTTAATGTAGAAAATAATTTAAAAATATAAAAATATTTTTTACAGGATAACTATTAAAAATAGTAATTTTTTTTTTCTAAAGAATTAAAAATAGTAATTTATGTGAACGGATAAAATTTTTACGTAGAACATTTTATTTTTTAATAGACGAATTGGTAAACATTTATATAAACATAGTACCAATGTTATTATTTTACCCTGGAGTATTTTTTTTTTTTTTACCAAACCCTGGAGTAGTTGACTTGACTTGACAATTGGAAAAATTAACATTCTCTCAATTTCAATTTTTTTTCTCAAACAACTGTTTAATTAATTGTGAGATTAAAAGGAATGAATTACAATTGCAAAATTTGATCTTGTATTATAAATTACAAACGACTGTAAGGTATAATTTTATTTTGTACTTAATATATAATACATGATCAAATTTCACAAATAATAATACATTGCTTTTGATTTTGGCATTTACTACCTCTGTTTTTTTCATTTCTTTACATTCACTATTTCACCAATACCAATACAAATCCACTTTTCATCAATACCAATACATAAATAATAATAAACAATTACTAACTCTTTAAAAAACTTACTTTTTCACCGATACCA
>CATIWJ010342333.1:0-10491 GCA_949640765.1 Croton laevigatus | reverse complement strand
AAATTGAATCCAATATGTAAATAGTTTACACTATAGTTCTTAGATATATTGAGCAGATGCCAAATTTTATAATTCAATTTATAGTTTTAAATTAAGTATAAAAATCAACAGTTCTTATTGTTGAAAAACACGGTTTAGATTAGATGCCAAATTTTATAATTCAATTTATAGTTTTAAATTAAGGATAAAAATCAACAGTTCCTATTATTGAAAAACACGGTTTAGCTTGGGGGCAACTAAAGCAAAAAAAAAAAGAAAAACACGGTTTAGATTATTTTACACACAATTTAAGTCAAAAATTAAAATAATTTTAATTAAAGCTCCCATGTGGTGATATGATATTATTATACAAATAAACAGTTCAAAATTTTTATTTTAGTCCTTGTAATTTTTTACTTGTCCAAAATATCTAGATGAGCTAGTAATCTGTTTTACAGTTTCTGGGTAGGCAGTCTTCCCGACAATTGCTATAATTCTGATTCATTTCTCTCATAGTAAAATTACGACAATGATATTTTTATTCTTTATAAAAAAAATTCTTTTGTTTTTTCAAACAATTAAATAATATTATATTTATATCCATGAGAACGCATTTGATTTGCTACCAACCTTTTATATATATCTGAATTAGAGTTTCACTTATCTGTAGTGGATTTCTCCTTTATTAATAGAAGAATTACTTCTCTTATTATTGCTCTCTTCTCTTTTGTTTCTTTTTCGGTTCTTGTATTTTCACAACAATATATATATTAGTGTATGCAATTATCACCTTCAATTTCTTAATATTTCTAGTTTCTGCTCAATCCTTCTACAACCCAACTGCAATTACTTGCTTTCAAGTATTCTTTATGAATAATGATATTATAAAAAATTTGAGGACAAAATTGTTATAAAATAACAAACTTAACCCTTGAAATTTTTAATGTCGTCATTTTAATCACATTGATTATTATTGTTATTCCCAATATTTATTTCACTAAAAAAACCAGTAATTTAGCTACGGAAAGATTCGTCAAAATTAGTAGCTGATATGTAGCTATTTCGAGTTGCGAAATTGTGACGAAATATGCTCATCTCTAAACTGGACTCGCTATTAGCAACGAAGAGAAGGAACAGTGAACCCAAAACACGATTCTTCAAGAGAAATGGTGGTTTGTTATTACAAAAACAATAATCTTCAAGCAAAGATAGTATTCAACCTACAAAAATATTTAGCTCAAAAGAGCTAATAAAGGCTACTGATAATTTAAATGAGAATAGAATACTTGGTCAAGGTGGTCAAGGACTGTATTCAAAGGAATTCTTGAAGATGGAAGAATTGGAGCTGTAAAAGATCAAACTTAGTAGACGAAAGAAAACAAAAAGAATTCATTAATGACGTTGTTATCCTTTCGCAAATTAATCACAGAAATGTGGTTAAATTATATGGATGTTGTATGTTGTTTGGAAACTGAAGTTACAAAATTTGGCTACTTTGATCCTGAGTGTTATCAATCAAGCCAGTTCACAAACAAGAGTGATGTTTATAATTTTGCAGTTGTTCTTCTGGAGCTTTTAAGTGGGAAAAAACCGATTTGCTCAAATTTCGGAATCACAAGAAATTGTCAGCTTGGTCAGTTATTTTCATGAGTTGATGGAAGAGAAGAGACTTTTCGACATTGTTGATGCATCTATTATGGAGCACTATTATGAAGAAGAAAAAATTATTGCATTTGCTTATCTCGCAAAAAGGTGCTTATATTTCGAGGGGAAAAAAGACCTACTATGAGTGAAGTTGATATAACATTGGAAGGAATTTGATCATCACGAAACAATAATCAGATGAATGTTCAAAGAAATGGTGAAGAGATTGAAGAAATTCCTCAAGAAGTAACAATTGTGTGGGGTTCTGAATAGGGGTGAGCGGCTCTGGTTGTGGGTCAATTCCTATGAGGAACCAAAACCAAAACTGAAATACCGGTTCTTTTGAAAATTGGAACCAAAACCGAACTCAAGTCTTGATTCTAGCTCGGTATTGATTTTATACGTAACAATGTTATGGTAAATAATACTATAAATTTATTTTTTTATTAGTTATTGGAATTTCTTACATCAAAAATATTTATATATAAATGTCTTAAGGTATCAAATCCAAATAATGCAATGTTCTCAAGTTATTTTCTAATATGATGAAATATTTAACAATTATTTTCTAGTATGATATTTAACATTTATTTCATAAAATAGGTATCTTATAAAATAAACTTAATCCATGAGATATCTAAGTCTATGCCCGGTTTTACGGTACATATTTTGCTTGACTAATTTTTGTGCACTCCCGAAAGAAATGCGCTAGCCCTGAGAGTATTTTTACCTCATGTAGGAATGAATCTGGCACCTACTTGAGAGGTCAAGGAATAGCATAGTCACCAATTGAGCTACACGCTGGATTTTGAATGGGAGTTGATTTTAATGACTATTTAAAGGGGGGAAAATTCATTTGGGTCATGATATGCTCACGTACTCCACTATATAGCACCTCCCCTATTAGCTTCTCTTATTGGTTTAGTTTTATTCAATATAATGCTTATATATATATATATATATATATATATATATCAAAATCCTCATTCTTACTAATAATTTCTTTAAATATTTCTCATCAATATCTGAAATTGATTTTTTCAACTTTTAATATTTTAGATGGTCATAATTTTCTTACTATGCTATTATTTTATAAAACATGTTTCAGCGTGTATCAGTTGAGACTTTAGACTGTGTATAATATTCATATTATTGCCATCCAGCTTGCGTTTCGATTGTTTTTTATGAAAACTCTTCCGACATTTTTTTTTCAATATATTAAAAGGCGTAATAAGTATTACGGACTGTAAATGATAACTGTTGTGGTAGCTTAGTGAGTTTGTTAATAGTTTATTCAGTCCAATTTATGAAACATATTTGGACTTGAATTTGTTACATCTTTGGTGCTTTTTGTTAAGCATTTATTCTGCAACTATACTGCTTGTGGTTCAGAAACAACACTAACTTCTTGTGCTTTTGCTTCTTTGTAATGCTGCTGCTATGGAGGTCCCTCCTATATGCCTTTACGAAATTTCTAGTTCATTTGTTGTTGTTGTTCTGTTTGTTACTTATATTTGTTTTTGGGGAGAGAGAGAGTTTATGCAATTCAGATTTTAATAGTGATCCCCTCTACATATTGCACAATAGGGGACAGGTCTATGCATCAAATTAGCAAAGAGATATGGTTTGGGAAAATCGAACTCGAGAAAGATACTTCTTATTGGGCAAAAAAAAGTGAAAACAAGTTCTGCACTGTCTTTTTAGCAACTGTCCCCCTTTTTCCTCTCTTTCTCCACTGAAACGAAAGTGAGATTACAATTTTTAATTTCTAGGGTTCTTAAGTCGAACACACCCGTCGTTTTCGTTAAAAATCTAAGCGTGTTTAATGGCTTTCTGCTTTACAAAAACAGAGTCATTTTCTTCAATTAGGGTTTTAAATTTTTAAAGCAAAAACGACATTGTTTTCGATAATAATGTCAGCGTTTTTAAGTTGTCACTCACCCTATGTTAAAGTGTCATCCACATGCTGTTATCTCGTGAACAGAGGATGTTCGTGTGTAAAAAATTTGATAGTATAGGAGCTTAAAAACATGATATTATGGTTGAATGCGCAAAATCAAAATCAAAATCTCATAGTATGAGGGTAAATATGTTACAGGCAGTAAGTTTTGATTATTAGAATGAGACATAAATACTCTTTTTCAAATAATATAATAATGAGAAGACTAAAAGATGGATTAAGCGTATCTCATAAATTAATTTCCTCATTGTGTTAATCCAATTCAATGAACATTTTTCTTATGAAATACATATAGTGCAAGGCTTAAATTACATCAATGTTCAATTCCAGACAAGCAAACCAAAAATCTACACACTTTATGCAAAACTTCACCCTCCATTTCAAACAAAAATGCAATAGAATTCATGCTAATCCAAAAATTTCAATATCAGAGTCTCCTACAATTGAAAAGTGAATTCAGAATTAGAGTCTCCACCATCCTTTTCATTCATTCAAAATTATTCTACTTTAAAAAACTTTTTTAAAACTTTTTTAGTTGACTAACAATATATACTAAATATTCTTTGTTGAATAGACAGGCAGACTTGAGAACTGGACAACAAGATATTAGAAGGATCTTAAAGGCAATCTAAATTAACCCACCCCCCAAAACAAAAAAGAAAAATTAGGATGTGAGAGCTATTTTTTGCAATTTAAATTTAACTCCATATAAAAAATTTTCTGCGGCTTGGCTTGCACCACTTCACTAGCTAGGTTGTGCCATCCTAAATTATATAAGAAAAATTTACTATTTAATCACTGATTTTTGACATATTATACTATATCGTTATTTTACTCAATTTTTAAAGAATATTTTTATAATATTTTGTCAAATTCTTAAGAATATTTCAAGAATCTTGCTAAAATTTAATGACTAAATAATAATATTGACCAAACAATAAGAATTAAATAATAATTATGAACAAACAACAGAGACTAGATAATAAATTAACTAAATGTTATAAATATAAGTGTAATATTATTAAAATTCAATAATTAAATAATAATATTAATCAAACATTAGCACTAAATAATAAATTTCTCACTAATTAATAAGAAAGTAGCCATGTGCTTTCTGCATCTTTTGAAAAATGTGAATGAATTTAATATCAATATTATTTTATGTTGGATCAAATATGATAACTTTAAAAAAAAATATATATATATATATATATATATATGATAAAAACATTTTTTTCCAATATCAAGTACGTAATAACAAAACAAAATTGATGGCCTCCACTCCACTCTAGGTTAAAAGGAATCAAAGCCACGTGGTCAGGACCACACCCCAAAAAATATTCAAAAAAATTATTACCAATGTGGTCAAAGCTTAAAAGGAATCAAAGCCACGTGGTCAGGGACCACCCAAAAAATATTACCAAAAATATTAACAATGTGGTCCCAATTTAAAAGATTAAAAATTTAACAAATACAATTGGTTAAAGATTACAGAAATGTCTTTCAGCCTAAGTAGCGAATATAATAAGTTAAAGTTGATCGGAAACGCCTATAAAAAAACTTATTTATAATATTTTTAAAATTTGATAAAATGTACAAACAAATAATTTATGTTTTAATTCCATATCAGTTTTAGTAAATTTTTAAATTAAATTTGAAATTTATATATCTATGTAGAATAATTTAAATTGTTCATTTTACATGAATTTTGCATATTATTGATCTTGTATACGGAATTAAATTTTAAAATATCAAATTAGAAAAAAAAAAAAAAACCATTGCTCGTGATGTTCCAACACATCTCAAGATTTTATTTCATGGCATATGATTTTCCACCATTTACCTAGCAAAAAGAAAACTCTGTTAAAAATGAAGAGTGCTAAAACAAAGAAAAACAAATTACGAATTAAACTTAGTATTAATTTCTTCTTCTTCTACCGGACAAGCGATGGTTGCCGTTGCTCCTTCTTGACCCTTGACGTCCTTCACCTTCGATCAACTTCACCAACCAAGCAGGTTTTCTTGTTTTAAATACAACATATCCCATTGCTACACCAAACACTACTCCAAATGCATTTCCTGTGGAAATCGATTTCCATCCGAATCCATTTTCATCGGATTTAGAATTCAGATCCCTTGTTGGAGTCAACACTTGTTGCCTTTCATCGGAATTGCAAGGCTTTTTTAGCTGAAATCCACACAATCCTTCGTTCCCTATATATGAGTTATTAATAAATCTATTGAATTGTTTTCCTGTTGGTATAGGTCCTTCAAGTTGATTGTATGAAACATTAAATACTGCAAGGGATGTCAAATTTATTAATTCCATAGAAATATATCCGTTAAAATAATTTGAAGAAATGTCTAATGTTTCCAAATTGGCAAGATTTCCCAAGGTTGGTTCAATATGACCGAAGAGATGATTATGAGAGAGGTTGAGCTGCTTCAGTGATTTAAACATTCCGATCAACCTTGGAATTTTTCCTTTGAAACTATTGCCTGACAAATCAATGCTTGTGAATATTGTTTGGATTTTCACCAACTCGATTTCCAACCCTTTCAATGTAAGACTCACAGAGTAATCATAAGTGTAATTATTTGACCTCATATATGTCATATTCTGATCAAGGTTGGTCATTGCTTTGAACTTGTTGAAATACTCCACTGGTAAAGGTCCGCTGAACAAGTTGTTGAAGAGATAAAAAATCCGCAACTTTGAGAATGAATAATTGGAAAATGAGTTACAGCCTTTCACCATACCATGGAGTTTATTCCGTCGTAATTGAAGAATTTGCAGCTCCTCAAGAGTTTGCAGAAAAGATGGGAATGTGTCATCTATCTCGTTATTGCTGAGATCTAAAATTTCCAAATCTTTACAATTAGAGAGTGAGGGGGGAATTTCACCACGCAATATATTGTGGTTGAAATTCAAATATCTCATGCTACAACCCTTTGTAAAATTATTAGGAATTACTCCATTGAACATGTTCATTCCCAAATGTAATACTGAAATGCTCAAGTTTCCCAAACATTGTGGAATAGGACCGCTAAAATTGTTGTTTGACAAATCAAGAATTTCAAGAGACTTTAACTCACAAACTTCAGAAGGAATTTGTCCAATCAATTTATCATTTGAAGAAAGAATGAGAAGTTTCAAGTTCACTAGTTTGAAAATTGATCTTGGAGTTGAGCCATGCAACTTGTTATGGCTTAGATCAAGATACGATAGACTAGAAAGCCTACCAATATCTAAAGGAATTTGTCCGCTCAATTGATTTTTTTGTAACAACAACGTCGTTAGCTTAGAAAGATTCCCCACATTTGAAGGAATGTGACCACTGAATTGATTATTGGATAAATATAAATAGTAAAGTTCAGTGAATTTTGTGAAGAAATTGGGAATAGAACCATTGATTTTGTTGTTTGCTATATTTAAATAGTAGAGCTGCTTAAGGTTTGCAAATGAGGAAGGAATTGGACCATTGATTTTGTTGTTTGCTATATCTAAATAGTAGAGTTGAGCGAGGTTTCCAAAAGAGGATGGAATTGGACAACTGAAATTATTGTTCGAGATATCCAACTCCATGAGTTTGGATAAATTTCCAAACAATCCAATATTACACCCTTTGACATTGCAGCCGCTGAGATATAACATTTGCAGAGACTTTAAATTCTCAAAAAAATGATTTTCTAAATATATTGAAATTTTGGTCTGAGAAAGAGATAGGTAGTAGAGTGAAAGACTCCAGTTTGACTTTGGCAAAGAGCCACTGAGGTTATAATTTAAGCTCAAGTCAAGGACTTGGAGATTAGGAAGCTGAATTATATTCCCTGGAAAGTTTCCACCCAACTCACACTCATTAAGCATGAGAATTGATAAAGAAAAAGACAGGTTGATGAAGGAATTTGGTGAAACTAAAGATAGGTTCACATAGGATAAGTTCAATTCTTGCAACTTGGTTAAGTTTCCAACAAGCTTATCAGAAGTATCAGCTATTTCTTCTATTATCAAACCAAAATTCAAAGAAAGATCAAGAGAAACCAAATTAAAGAGATGGTTAAATTTTGGAAATTTCCCACCCAATTCACAACCTTTGAGTTTTAGAGATGACAGAGAAGATGACAAATTGATGAAGGAATTTGGTGAAACTGAAGATAGATCCACAAAGGATAAGTCCAATTTTTTGCATTTTGGTTAAGTTTCCAAGAATCATATTAAAAGCATAAGTTGTTTCTTCAACTATTAAACCATAATTCTCGGAAAGATCAAGAGAAATCAAATTAGTGAGGTGACCAATTTCTACTGGAATTCGGCCTTGAAAAAATGAAAAGCTTAGATTAAGGTGTGTCAATCTCATCAAATTGCCAAACTCAGATGGAATTTTAGAGCCATTAAAATCATTAAAAGAGAGATCAAGTTTTTGAAGATGACGAAGAGAAAAAAGAGAATTATTGGCAAGGAAATTACCGTAAAGCATACTGCTTTGAAGGTGAAGCCCAATAACAATACCAGTATCTAAGTCACAGCTCACTCCATCCCACAAGCAGCAATCGGTTCCTTTTGTCCATGAATCTGTCTTGGGATTTGAAGGAAAATGTGAAGTAGAAGATTTAATGGAGAAGGAGGTCTTGAATAGGAGCAAGGCATGGCTTTGATCAAGGGGACAAAGAAAGATTGGAAATAGAAATGAAAGAAAATAAGACAGAGGAATTGAGTAATAGAAACAAAAGCCATTGTTTGTGTTTTATAGAAATGAAATTCGTTTGTTATACCACTCTCTATTTATAGACCAATAATGACGATTGCTAATATTTGCTTGTTTATCAATCATTTAACTACTACATTCTTCCAAACTCATTACTTTTGATCAAATACTTTACTCACTAAGTAATTAGCATTAGTATATATAACTAAACCAAACATGCCCTAAAAATGTTGGTACGTGTTCTTCTTTTACAATTACCTTTATTTTTTTTAAGAACAAAAAATTTTTTTTTTCTTCGTATAGTGAATCAATTCTTATATCATCCTAATGCCTCGCGTGATTAATAAAATAATCAATAAAACCTTACCAATGTTTATTTAATTTGGTGGCACTTGTTGTGATAACTTTTCTGAATATTTTTTTCTATAATAATTGTCTTTATAACTTTTTAAATAAAATATTATTTATATAATTTTTTACGAACTTTTCACTAATTGTACGTGATCCGGTTAATATTTTTATCAGAAGTAGTAGGTTCTATGTCAGTTTTCTGTAGATATTACTTCATAATTTACGGTGTCATTTTAAGGGAATAATGGTCTCATGTTATGTAATCATATGACAAATACTTAAGTATAATATATTTTTAAAAGTTAAACTTAATTCTTGAAAGGCAAAGATAAAATTTACTTCAATTTCACAATAAATGTTGAGAATCTAATTCCCAACAACTATCGCTCAATTTCATTTATAGTTGAAGTCAATATTAGTTAAATTTGCGGTTAATTTTAGTTTATAATTAATTGGATTTACCTTATAAATAAAATAACTTAAATCAATATATAAAGATCATCCTTAGTATCTATGTCTTCAATTCTTTGATCAATTTAGCTCCACACTCTATATATTGGAGTTGGATTTTTGTTTGCCTACACTATCAGCTTAACCACGAGTTTGCATGTTCAATGGTACTTGTCAATGCAGTTATATCTTGTGACATCAGGTGAAAGATTAGAAAAATTGAATGAGTAGTCCTGAATATCATATTGGTCATTTTAAAATTGAATCCAAAATGAAAAAAGTTTATATAGTTCTTAGACATCTTGGGTACATGCCAAATTTTATAGTTTTAAAATAAGTATAAAAATCAACAGTTCCTATTATTGAAAAACATGGTTTAGATTATTTTACATACAATTTAAATAAAAAATTAAAATAATTTAAATTGAAGATCCCATGTGAAGATATGAAATTGTTATACAAATAAACAGTTTAAAATTCTGATTTTTTTCAAAACAATTAAATAATATTTTATTTATATCCATGTGAGAACGCATTTGATTTGCTACCAACCTTAGATCAAAATAGAACGCATTTGATTTGCAACCATATATATATAATGTTCTATGCAGAAATGTTTCAAATTAATGCATTTATATTATGAAATAAGTAGATATATATTTGAATCCATATAATTATTTGTATTAGGGTTTCACTTATATGTATTAGATTTTTCATTTATAAATAGAAAAGTTACCACCGGCTAAATATGACGATTAAAATCTTTCTGTCTCTTTCTCTCTTCTCTCTCGTTTCTTTTTCGGTTCTAGTATTTTCACAACAATTTATTTATGTTTTTACTTATAAAGTTTTTCGGTTCTTGGTTCTTTTAGATTTGGATCTTGGTTTTAGTCCGAAGCCCTAGAAACCATGCACACCCTAACTGAAATCTCATCTCAACTTAATGGTGGTGATTCTTATTTGCCTTTAGAAGTTGAACATTAGTTTTCTCTTTTGAAAGGAAGAATGAATCATTGTTATGGATTTCCAATCAATTTAGGAAAATAAATTTCATTGTAAGCAACAACAAACAAATATACTCGCGATATATTTTCATCCCTTGCAAGGTTGCACCTGCATATCCAGTTTATGTTTTCATTATTAAGTTTAACTAACTTATAACCGTGGCGATACACAAATTATATAATTTAGTGAGTTATTGTCATTTTGTCAATGATAATATTAATGTCTTTTAACGAGTATATAAGTATAATAAAATAAATTACTACCTCCAATTTTTTCATTTCTTTACACCCTAAAAACACAAATACCAATACAACCCTACTTTTCACTAATACCAATACAAAATAATAATAAACAATTATCAACCATTTACAACACTTACTTTTTCACCAATACCAA
>CATIWJ010342329.1:0-14556 GCA_949640765.1 Croton laevigatus | reverse complement strand
TTGGTGGGTTTGGTTGTGGTGATGCAGGTGGGTGGCGGAAGGTGAAGGTAATTGTTAGGTTTAGGTAAGTGTTAGGTAGGTTTAGGTTTTTCTTTTTATTTTTCATTTTTATTTTCTGTTTTTCCTTAATCTACTTCAATTCTTTGTTTTTTATTTTTTTTGCCCTCCTGCGTGTGATTGCTTCTCAAAGAAGCTTCTCATTGATTTTTTTTTTAAATTATCTGTTAATTAATTAACTGAGATTAGTTTATTTGTTTATTAATAAAAAAAATCAATAAACAGCCAATTTGTTCTTGAAAGGGAGATTAGAACACAATTTGCAATTGTTAGGGGATGGAAAATTCGGTTTAAAGCTGAAGCCGAACCGAAACCGAACCGAAAAATCGGTTCGGTGTACATTCGGTTTTCATTATATCAATTCGGTATTCGGTTTTTATTTTTAAAATTCGGTTTATTATCGGTTTACTGTTTTCGGTTCGGTGAACCGAACCGAATTTGTGCACCCCTACCATAGACTACGACGAAGACAGTATACCAGAAACAGGTGTCATCAATTATGACAGTGACCAGCTATTAGATATAGATTAGCAGATAGCATCTTTACTTTAACAGCTGTATATCTTTATTTAAAAAAAAAAGTTTCATGCCACTATTGCATAGTGGAGCGTTTTCTTTACTTTTCGGATTTGTAATAAATTGAAGTCCGCCTACCCGGATTTCAGAATGTGTTAAGTCCGTCTCATCTGTCTATATAAGGGACTGGACATCAAGATAGATAGAGATATAGTGAGAAAGTAAAAAAAAAAAAATTGTAATGGCAGCTTAAGATTATAAGAATTTCTACCATTCAATATAGTTATTTTCCTTATCTTTTAAGCCAAGGCACATTATAAAAAAAACCCCCATTTTTTTCTTCTTTTCGTCTTTTTCTTTGACCAAGATCTTCCGCAAAACTCTGTCCATCAAAAACTCTGTCCACTCTGTTCATTATTGTCCATAAATTTCTCATCAAATTTCTCACCATAAATTACTGTCTTAACCTCATCGAGGCCCCTTCCAGTGATTGCTGAAAATTTTACAGGAAATAATATATCTTTATTAATTGATATTGTAGGAAGAAATAGTGACAGTTCCGCATCTCATTATAAAATTAATATAGATGGTACAATTCAGGCAATTCATAGTAAAGGAATAAAAATGTTAGAACATTAATTGAATATTGGCATAATTTAAATCAAAGATATTTAGAATTAGCAAACGAAATTCAAGAATTAGAACAGTATGTTAGAATTAAAATATTTGAAGGAATAACTCAGGGTAGTATAGTGTCTACAAGAAATATGATAGAAAAGAAACAAAAAGAAATGGCAGAAATAAGACAACTAAGTGACCAGGCTAAGCAAACATTAGATATGTTAGACGCAGATAATCAATGGCCGAATCCATTAAATAATTTTGTAAATTCTTATGATAAAGAGTTAGATCTAGACAAGCCACCTATATATGATACAGATACAGAAGATGATTATGATAGTGAATAAGAAATAGGATTTAATTTTTCTAGAATAGATTCAATAGCAGATAATATAATAGAAAAAAAAACAGGTTTCAAAGCCGAAAATAGAGCTAAATCAATAAATGAAATAATAAATAAATAATTAATAGAAACAAACATAGTTGATCAAGTAGATGATATGTTAACAGACTTAATGATAGAATTAGGATATACATATCAACAAGCGTTTAATATTTTAGATGAAAATATTAATATGAGCATAATTCAGGATATTCAAAAAGGATTAGTACCTTTAAGCTCAGTTTATAGGATTAAAATTAATCAATTTGCAAATACAACAGATTCGGATAAAGTATTAGGAATTCCTGTAGGACCTAATAAAGACACAAAAATGAAAGATGCAGCTACTACATCAGGTATAAAAAGACTAAAATTTGAAGAACCAGATCCAACTAGTTATGAATACACTACAGATAATGGTAGGCAACCATATAGAAAAACCCAATTTGAATATCAAGGTGAATCTAATTTCAGAGGAATGGGTAAAAGAAATCCATTTAATGTTCAAAGTGGAAATATGTTAATATTAGAAAATTAGGATCCACAACTTTGGCCAGATGAAATAACCGTATGGGAACAAAATGTAGCAAGAGCATGGGAAAAAGATAAGGCTCCGGGAAAGGATATGTTTAATTATTTAGAATTAACATTAGGACCTTTAGCATTAGGATTATGGCTAGATAAAAAGAAAGTAGATTCTGTTAAAATCAATCCGGCTAGATCAATGGGAGAAAATGTATTTAATTTTACAAGTTATATTAGAGAAATGTTAATAGGAAGAGATCCAACAAAAAACAATACTTTAACCCAAGATATAGCATTAAGTAATCTAGAGCAATTGGGAATTAAAACTTTTCATTAGATACGAAAATATACAGCAGATTTTGCCAGATATTTATCACAAACAGGTGATTCATATAATTATGAACTATGTAACATGATTTTTACAAAATTACTAGGAGATTTAGGAACATATATTAAAAACTCATGGTTCGCTCAACAAGGACATGCTCCAGATATATTAGGAATAGGACTTAGAATAACCCATATTTATGATATTTTACAAGATAAATGTAAAGAAGCAAATGTATAAGAACAAATTAAACGTAGTGCTTATGCTTTTTGTAAATCAGCTATTTTTACACTTCAGTATTATGGGTATAAAAACACTTATAAACCTAAAAGAAAGAAATTTGTAAAGTCAACAGAATATAAGAAGAATAACCCTAGAAAACAGATAAATAAACCTAGATATAGAAAATGTGCTTGTTATATTTGTGGAGATGAAAAACATTTAGCAAATAGATGCCTAAATAGGAATAACAATTTAGATAATGCCCAATTAGTTGAACAAACAGGTGAATATAATATAGAAGATGCATTTTCAGATGCAGAATCAGTTTATAGTGTAGAATCAGAAGAAGAATTAGATTTTTCGCAATTTGATATTGATAATGCCTTTATGAATTTTGATCAATTTAATTTATGTGAACATAATTGGCGCGGAAAAGTAGGAACAGATAGTGTTAGATGTTATTTATGTAGGTTATACCCAATTATTGGTAATAGGTTTCAATGTGCTATGTGTTTTAAAGAAGCTTGCACCAATTGTTTAAATGAACCAGATTGTAGAGAGATAGGCTATAAAAAGAATCAACCAGTTAAATTAAGTAATCAAGTAAATCTAGATATTTTACAATTGAGAATAGAAAATTTAGAATTAAGAGTAGCAAGTCTTGAACAACTATTAAGTACAGAAACACAGACAAAAATATATTATGGAAAAGAAACAGCTGTAATAACAAATGATGAAAATATGTAAAATACATTTAGTTCTACATTACCATACAACCGAACGGGATTAAATACTGGTTGTTTATTAGCATGTAGAATATGGTTTGACCAAAATAAATTTATAGACATCAATGCTCATGTAGATACCAGAGGTGGTAAGGCCAGAAATGGCGAACCCCGAACAGTCTTTAATAAACAGCTCCTATAATTTACCTATTTATCATTTTGGTAATTTTACAGTCTACAACAGCTATCAGGGAAGTTCGAAATGCTTTAAGGTTTTCAAAGATTTAAATTTAAATTTCAGACAGAAAGCAATTTTAGATAATTTGTGGAATATGTCTACTCCCCAGCATAAGCTTAACACTTTAAATGCCCTGCAAACTTATTTTCATAGTTTAAACACAGAAAGCAAGGGTAAAGGTTTTGCTTATCATGTTTTGTCTAAAGGTCACCAACCAGGAATTTACGAAAATTTCTTTGAAATGAAACCTTTCACAGAAAACTATTGCAATCCACAATTTAGAGGTTTTTATACTATAGCTGAAGCTATGGATGCCGCTAGAAGCACCATAGGGCCAAATTTTTTCATTTCATAGGCAGCAATTAATAAACAGACTTCTTCCCTTTCGGTTAGTCAAGATCTATTAACTCCTAGTAGAATAGCTATTGAGGGAATGATGCAAACCCAACATCGACTAGCTACAGCTATATATATATATATATATATATATCTTTCTACAATCACACAAGCACACAAACTCATTTTTTTCTTTTCCTTGCTTTTCACTGGCACTCAAACACAACGCTAGGGTTACAATATTACATATATATATATATATATATAAACCATCAAAATAATTTTAAAATAATAAATAAATTTAATTATAAAAATTCTTAAATCAATATAATACTCTCAACAATTTAATTTAATTAATTCTAATTTTTATCCATCCAAAATAAATAAATTATTTTTTTCTAAACTCCAATATATATATTTTATAAATTTCTACCAAATAATTTTTCACCGCAAAATATAAAATGACTGTCAATTGTCCGAAAATCTCCAATTCAAAACCCAACTAATATTATAATCAAAATTCTTCAAATATTACACTAAGTATAAATTTAACAAAAGTAAATCCATATCATGACTCCAAAATTTTTCATAGATACTAAGACACTCAAGATAGATCGATAGATTTCGAATCCGACCAATATTAATGTTATACTTAAAATACTCGTAATAATGCCTAGATTAATATTTAGATACTTAGAACACCAAATTCATTTCTAAAATTTTCAAGAAAAGCAAAATAACTATTTTGCTTCTAACCTCGAACTTCATAAAAACCGAGGATTTTACATTTAACACCTGAAGAATTTGATCTAACGATTACGTCATGATATGATTATTTTTTTATTAACCATGAGGTATCCTGGATGGGTTCCAACTATGAGTGGCACTTTTAAACCATAGTCATATCTAGACACCGCACGATACGATATTAAACACTATGCTTTTAACAACTTTTATGTGCCAATTTTATCATACATAGTAATGCAGGTTTCTCTTGAATAAGAAATCACCTATGTGAGATTAAAGTGGAGCCACTTCAAATGAAAATTATGTTGGGCTCAATTCTCTAAAACTGTCACAGAACCAGAAATATTCAGGGCCAAAATACATAATACTGAGAACTGAACGAGACCGGAAAAAATTCCGTGTGGAATATATTGACTTTATATTGAAGATAGAAGAGTTCAAAGGCTATTAGTCTACTGATCTGTTTCTAATATATATATATATATATATATATATATATATATATGTTTCACAAGGGAAGGTTGAAGGGGTTTTAATCAGTGAACTTCATCACCACTGTTAAATATTTTCATTGAGATATTTCTTGTTACTCTATCAATTTCATTCATGTGGGGGATTGTTAGAAAAGTAGGCATTTTAAATGATGATTTTGAGCATAAAATATGAGTAAGACATACTTCATATTTGGATCCAATATGTGATGGGGTGAATGGAAATTGATGCTCAAAGTATATCCATAAAATTGTTAATACATGTGTAACTTTCTAACTTTGTTTTTAGTTTGTTACATGAATTTATGAAGCCTACTTTTCTAGTCTGTTACTAGAAATTATGAATTTAGTAAAGTTAATGTTTAACAACTAGTTGAAAATTAATTTTAAACGTAACTAATGCTAAATTTTCCATCTCCTACAACTATAAATAGCTGTATCTTTCACCTCTATCAACACACAGAAAACAATCTCTTTAACTCTTCTCTTTAATTTGTCATCTAGTATTGATTCTAGAGTTAAGTTTATGTGGTGAAGCATGGTTCTAGTTCTTTTCGCCGAAATAGTAAAATGGTATAATCTCATTGTTATAGTTGTTGAATCCTGAGAGACAGATGCCTACTGCATCTTACACACTGATAAGAGGTGAATATGTTTTAAGGTCAGTTTGTGATACACATGACTCGATTTGTTATTCATTATAATTAGCTATTCGCTATTTTTAGTAACATAATTTGATAATTATTTATTTCTTATATTTAATTTGAATTATAATTTAGCATTTATTTAATAAAATAATTATTTCACTCTAAATTTCCTAACAAGCTAAACGTTGTTAAACCACAGTTCACTTTTAGGTCAAATGTTGCTGGTTGCCATTGTTGAGCTAGCATTCCAACAAATCCATTGGGGTTTTCTGAGGCAAAAATAACATTTTTACCCCTAAAAGTCATAATATAACTAGAAAAAAAAAGGGCTAAATTTAGAAAATATATTGAAGAAACTGATATATTTTGGACCTCCATAAATGGACTCAACAAATTTTTCACAATAAATTTTTCTGACTTTCTATTATTTAATTTTCACATGATTTTCGAATATCTAATTATAGATATTGATTAATTTGGGTACTACAAAAGGTCCATTAAAGGGGTGACCCTTTAATCTTTTTATTTATTTATCTTTACCGACGGATTAAACGTTATTGAACCACCGTTCAACTTTAGGTCGAATGTTGGTTGCCATTGTTGAACTAGTGTTTCAACAGCCTTGGGCATAGGTGGAACTAGGGGAGGGTGGGCATTGGCGGTGGCCCCTCAAGCCCAATTTTTTTTTTTTTTAAATTAGTCTAAAATTTTATAAATTTTCATATTTAATTTTTTTTTCAATTTTACCATTGCTAATTTTTCGGGAAAAAATTTTTCCCCTGAAAAATTTTAGAGGAAATAAATTGCTTCCCTTTCCTATAGATCCTAGTTTTGCCACTAGCATTTGAGTTTTTGTGCTATAATGGCATTTTTACCCTTAAAAGCCATAATATAGCTATAAAAATGGCTAACTTAAGATGGAGAAATTGATATATTTTTTATGTCCATAAATGGAGTCAACAAAATTTACGCAATAAATTTTCTCTAACTTTCTTTTTTTTTTTTTTTAATTCCACCCAATTTTCAATCACTTAATTATAGTAGCAGATTAATTTGAGTATTATTAAAGGTCCAATAAAGGGGGGACCTCCAACAAAATTCTCTCCTTTACAACACTAGGATTTAAATCCTAGACCTATGTAAAAAAAAAAACCTAGACCTTATTTATGGAGTCACTTTCCATTGGACTAGTGATGAATGTCCTATAATTATTCATATATTTTGAAAAAAATATGTAAGGACATTTTTAAAAAATTAAAAGTTACAGGAGGCTAGAATCTCTTCCAAGGGACAGGATCGAACCTAATAATATGTCTATTTTTGAAATTCTAGTGCTACTAAGAAGGAACGGGAAGAGCTATTGAGAAAAAAACCTCCTCCGGACTAATTATGAATTCGAAATGCACATATTTTTTTTTCCTCCTCAACACTATTTTTTTTTTATGAAAATCCAATAAATGCACCCATAATTTCGGATTTTCAAACTTAAGAATCGTTACCTCAATCGGAAATGGAAACACAATAGCAAGTTAGAGCGCAACTAAATCTCTGGCAGCAAAATATGTCTCGTAAATTATTTTGCTAAACAATCTCTCATTGAGCCCACTGAAATTATAAAAAAAAAATTAAAATACTACAAAAAGTGCCACTATATATTACACGGAAAAGGGTGAGAGATCTCTCACTGTGAGATGCAACCTTTACGATTTATAATAAATTTTGAGAATTTTTTTTTAGCTCTATATATACAATATTTTTAAAATACCTTAATATAAATAACCACCTAATTTTTTTATGAATTTCTAAATAGAATCTAAATGTTTACGAGCGACCGATTTGACACCTAAAGTTTTGTGAACAACCATTTTAACACTTGATTGTTAAAAACTAAACAAATTAGCACAAAACTTATCTACATGATTTATAACTTGCAGGTATCAAATTGATTAATTTTGTATACTTCAGTTGTTAAATTGGTCGCTATTGCATTCTTCAAGTGTTACACTTGTCACAATAATATATTTCTTACCATTGTGAAATTCATTAAAACTCCCAGTGCTAATTTATAAATAAGCCTTTTTAAGATACATTTCATTTTGAAATGCAGACTTGAAAACTCCATTTCATATTTACCCCAATTTAGAATGAATACTTTATGGTTTTGGAATTCATTTGTAAATGCTTCTCTAATCAAATTATGGGATAATTATTATTTAGTCTTCATATTTTTACATATTCTATAATTTAGTTCTTATTTTTTTAATACTACCTCCATTTCTATATTGGTGAGACTTTAGGGCTTTTGTTGTTTCAAAATAGTTGAGACTTTTGATATTTTGGGTGTGATTAGGACAATTTTGCCCTTCGTCTTGTGGTTGAGGAAAAAGAAATAATTTTTTATTACATATAAAATTTGAAAATTTTAAAAGAAAACAATTGTTTAATGGTAAAAGAGATATGTACAGCTAAAAAATTGGAGAGAGGAAGAGAGAAAATACTGAAATATACAGGTTGTGTCATAAGAGACAAGAAGAGAGAGAAAAACGCATGGAAAATGGAATAAATGGGTCTGGATTTTAGGTGTGCACAAAATAGGTGCATTTTGTAAGAAATGCAACCAATATCTGCAATATATTTCGCATAAAATGATGCATAATGTCTGATATGCACCCAAAATTTATATTGAGTGGAAAAATAACTGATATTAAAGAATGAATTTTGGGTCCCGCCTCCAGCTTCCATCATTTCATTATCTGATAGAGGCGCTCCATATTGCTGGCGTTAGCCAGCTTTTGGCAGAAGATATTTCCCCATTTAGCATTCTCTCTCTTCCTTTTTAAGGGCTTTTTGGGTAGAAAAATTATAAAAAAATTTTGGATGAAATAGTGAAAGTCTCACCAATATAGAAACAGAGATAGTATTATATTTTTTAGTCTCTATATTCTTTTTATTTCATTTTTTAGTCCTATGATTTTGTGACATTCAAATGATGGAAAACAATAAATATGCATGTTTCAATTGTATTTATAACAAACAAAAGTACTAATAAATACTGATTGTTGAATGAAAATCACTCATTCAATGAATTATTGCAGTTTTGTTTAAAAATATTATATTTATTAGTTTCTCTATTTTAAAATTTTCAATAATTTAGTTCTTTACTTTAAAATTTTCAGTAATTTAGTTCTTTACTTTTTAAAATAATATTGAAAAGTCTCAAAGTGTAATCAGTTTTAACTAGTGCTTGGTGTAGGCCTTTTATAGGGAGTCCGAGGTGGTGAAACCCTAAAAATCTTCATCTAATAGAATTCAACGGGCCTCTTAAATCTTAGAGCCGAAGAGGCCCTTAGATTCTCGAGGTCTAGCAGCCTGACTTAGTAAGGAAGTTGAGGTTGCCAGGGCAACCTCTCCTCTTGCCCAAACACGAGCGACCTTCCTCTAGGCTAAATAAGGCAACCTTACTCTAGGTCCATATGAGAGCAATCTCCTTTTAAACCGAGTGTGAGGTGGTCATACACTTTATGGGATCTCAAGCCTAGAAAAGGCTTACAATTATACTCTTTAGTCCTTGAAGGGACCAAATAATTAAACAGTTAAAAATTTGTATGCATTAAAAAATATAATAACTAAGTTGTTTAATATGTAAAAACACAGGAACTAAATAATAATTATCTCTCAAATTTATTTATAAATGAATTTGATGTGTTCAAATGATTAATTTAAATTTTAAATTTTTTTTTTAACTTCATGACAAAGTGAAATTATAAATAAGTTATATGATGATATTGTGCTGCAGAACACTTAAAATACTTGATAAATAAGAAATTATAATTATGATTGTAAATGAAAATAAAATGTATATATTTTATTACAATAATAAGCTGGATCACCAGCAAATAAGTGGAAAGGAAACGAGAGTTGGATAATTACTTCCATTAGCAGTTGAGCTTGGCACCGCTCATCAGGTTCATCTCCCATCACCACAAAAAATCAATTTCAGTTTTGTTTTTAAAAAAAAATTAACTCACAAAATGTCGAAGCTCATGCCGTTTTAAAGATTATTTTAATTAATCATAAGATGTTCCAGTTCATGTCCTTTTAAAGTTTTTTAATTGACACGAGGTGTCTAAATTTATGTCCGTTTTACGGTTTTTATTTAGTTCAGAAAATATTTTACCCCACAGATGTTCGAACCTAACACCTGAAACTCAATAGGCGGTGTATTCACCATCTGATTTACCCTGATTAGTTAAAATAAATTCGGTTTTCAATAATATAAGAATGTATTTACTATATTTAAAAAAAATCAACTCTGGATGTTTCTCAAAGTCCAACTTCAAGAATACGCCTCGTGGTATCATATCTTATATTATTATATAATCAAAGACAGATTAAGACTTGACAAGTTTTCATCGACATTGAGGTGATAAGTTTATGAAATAAAGTAAAATTTTAGACATTATCAAGAACTTGATTAAAGTTTGAGGTGTTTTTATATGATTAGTCTTGGGAGGTGATAAGTTTATGAGATTTGGTTTCCAACATTGATTGAGAGTACCTTGATTTAATTTCCTTTCTATTTTGTTTGAAATTGAAATTTTTTTAGTGTTCGATCTTGGCTCAGGATGAATGCTAACGGCAATGCTACTACGCTTAGGAATCAACACAAAAACTATTGATTCCGCAATAATTTGAAATTTAGTATTTTTCAAAGATGTTTAGATATTATTATTTAATTTATACAATAGATGATAGAGATACTATTAAGAAATAACAAATGTATTTGATTTTGTAAAATGTAATTGTAAAATGAAACATGTAAAAATAACATTTGTTTTTTATATTAAATATTGTATCTTTAAATGAACCGTGTAGATTATGCATTGACCTGCTTATCAAATAGTGTATTTTTAAGTTAGCTACAACCCTATATTGTAGCTATGATAAACAACATTTTATAACAATGTTATAGTGTGAATAGTGATTGGAAAAGGTAGAGTGTGGAAATGTAATGAAAAACACCATGGAGCAAGTGTCAGCCCAGTGGTTTAGGTGTTATACTTTCTCTTAGCTGTGCCGAGTTCGGCTCCTATCTATCATATTTCGCTTCCCCTTTTTGTTGTAGACTAGCTGTAGGATATCTATGTTTAAAAAAAAAAAATGAAAAATGTCAAAATGAATTATAAATTACGTTTCAAACTCAAATTTGTTTATTTCTCATTTGGGTGGCTGATAGTACATTATATTAGCAAAGTGAGTGAAGTTGTTTTCTGGTCATTTACCCAGCTAAGAAAGGCGTTTTACGTGGCCATTCAATTATTTTTGGAGCACTTTGACACCTACATGGCTAGCTACTATTACTGTCTTTTTTTGGACTACTACTACTACTGTTATCTCCTTAGGTGCTCAATAGCTAAAATTTAAACGTATGGTAAATTCTAAAATTAACAATTAATAGTGGTTAAAAATTTTAAATAGCTGCTGTTTGAATAAGCTCTTATGGAGCTCTTTCATTCTAACTTATAACTTATTCATATTAAGACTATATTAACTTTACTAAAATAATACTAAATTAAATTATTTTTAAAATTACTATTAAGTAATAATAATTTATTTTGAAAATAATAATTATAATTTAATTAAAATATATTTACATAAAATAATAAGTATTAAAAATAAAATAAAAATCAGTATTTAATAAATAATTATAATTATACCCTTATTGGTTATTTTACATTGTAACAGCTACTGAATTTTTACTAAATATTAATCCAAATTAGCTATCAGCTATCCGTCATCAACTATTAGCAATCACTATCAATTATTTGTTGGTACGAACAGTTAAATTAAACAGGCTCTTCAACATCTATAGAGGTATCACAGCTAAAACTATAGAATGGTTTCTAACAAAAATATGTTCAAAACAAAAACTATATATTCTCATGGTAAATTTGTTATAAAATAATTTCTCAAATTTTATTTGTACTTTGTGGTGCGTATTTTTATTAAAATTCTGTCATTATTGGTAACATATTTATATAATTGTTTCGATTGCTTTAAACCTGTCATCTTTGGACAACAAATTAAATATATTATAAAAAAATAAATTATACTTCTATAAAAAAAATAAGAAATTATACCTTTTTTTTTAACATAAGAAATTATACTTCAAAATAAGAAAACGTATATATTCTGATTAGTAACAGAACGGAACGAAAAAAAAAAGCGTAAGTATATTGTGAAAAAATAAATAAATAAATAAATTAGTCATTAATGGTGATTTATTTTTAACAAAATAATAGTTTAAACAATTCCAACATAATAAATGGATTTAATATAACTCAAAGGGTTGGCCTAGTGGTGAGGTAAGTCACCAAAAACCAAAAGGTCTTGGGTTCAAACCTTGGGGGAAACTAAAGGCAAAAAAAAAAAAAAAAGGATTTAATATGGCTCCTGTACACGGGAGCAAGGTCCAGCCTAGTTGGCTTAGATGTAGCCACCCATGCCTGAGTTGTGGTTCGGTATCCACCATCCTAAGGTATGATTGGTTTCTATATGTTAGACCACCTAATTATTTAGTAAATTTGAAAAATAGTTGACAAAAATCAGTTATGTCTATCATTTTGAAGGCTTGTAGTCAAAATAAAACCTAATTGCACACTGTAACGATTTAATGCACTATAAAAAGAAATTATACTTCTGAAGAAGAGAAAAAGAGAACCAAATAATTCATCTAAGATGATTGATTTCTTAACAAAATAATAATTGAACCAAATATATATATATATATATATAGTAAGTAATGAATTTAATATTGTACTTAGTGGATCCATACTTATCATCACTAACATCGAATTTTGAAAACGTATATTCTCATAATCATCAACGAATACTTTTTCATTTCTATATGAAGCAAAATTGAACCAAATATATGGTAAGTAATGAATTTAATATTGTACTTAGTGGATCTACACTTATCATCACTGACATGAATTTTGAAAATGTATATCCTCATAATCATCATATATTACTTTTTCATTTCTATGAAGCAAATAAAATAATGAGAGAATCTTTATTGTTGAAAGATTATGTTCTAAAAAAGCAATGTACTTGGCATATAATAGCCTCCAATTTAAATGTGAGTTTCATTTTATATGGCATATTCAAATATAAGTTGTGGATATGATTTTCTTAAAATTAAGGAGTAGATATCTAAACAGTGAATCTTCAATGCTATAAATTTTGGAACTTCCACTGTGATGATGTGTAAATACACTAACCAATGAAAAAATATCAATAAAAATATAATAATTCTTTTAAAAAACAAAAATATTTTTAATTAATAAAAATTAGAAAACCGTTATTCTTCAAAACCTAACCGCTACAATTTGTAACAGATGACATGGTGATCAAGCTTTTTTCTTCTGTAATGACTTACAATCTTTTTAGAAATCATTAGAACTCTTTCGATTGGCTAATCATTTTTGTTTTCAAAATGGAAAAAATCAAAATCTTCAAAGCTTTATTTATTTATTTTTTTTTCTATTTGATTCTTTTACTGTCATTGTTTACGTCTTCCTTTCATGATCCAAAATTGTCTGTGAAATGGAATTTCAAAATTGCAAAATTAAAATGATCGGCAACTAAGTAAGGAAAATTTTGAAATGGAATGGAGGTTGGTAGTTACGGTTATGGTGATGACTTTCAGACGGACAGCAGACAAAGATAAAAGAAAATAAAAATAAAGATAAAAAAAATAAGAAAATAACAAAAAAGCTGAGTCAGCAGTTTCATAATATGTAAAACATCCTCTACAAATAGAGTTTCAGATTGACACCCTCTATTTCATTTTAAGCCATGTAAGCTAGACATGCTAAATAGATTTTAGAGTTGGAGAATTTTTTTTTTTTTTCCCTAAAATGTTCCATTTACTTATGTGGCAGTTAAAATTAAGAAAACCACGATTGAGTTGGAGATAGTCTAAGAATGAAGAAAGGCAAAAGAAAGAAACTATGAAGTAACAATTCAATCACAAGTGCTCAACGATATTTATTTTAGGAAAAAGTTTATTGTCTCGCCTCTCGAGACTTCTTGTTTTTACTAAGTTTTTTCATTTTTTTTTTATTTTATATTGCAGATTGTCTATACTGAGTTCCAAGATCAATTTCACTGGGTTGCAGTTCACAGAATTTGAGTCTATATTGTAAATTAAACGCAAAATAATTTAGACCGTTGAATTTACAATCGCATGAAATTTATAATATAGAGTCAAATTCTATGAACTGTAATCTAGTAAAATTAAACTCGAAACTTAATACAGACAATCTGTGGTGCAAATTAAAAAAAAAAACAAAAAATCACAAAAAGACAAAAAGACTCGCACGATACAGCCTTGCCCTTTATTTTATCAGTATTTGAGTATAATAATCATTAATAATACTTGTTAGCTTCAAATGGAATAATTATACGATTATTCTTCTTTGTCATTCCCCACTACTCACACTTGTATATATACGTTACTCTCACACAGGAAAAATTATATAATGGAACTGTGACGGCGCGTCATTCGCTGACGTGCTGTAACTAACCAATAGAATTAAGGCACGTGGCATTAATTATAATTATCTATGAATAATTAATGATGTATTTAATGCATGTATTTATTATTATTTTTTAAATATTTGACATTAAAGCCAAGTGTATTAATTCTATTTGTTGGTT
>CATIWJ010342196.1:0-15235 GCA_949640765.1 Croton laevigatus | reverse complement strand
TTCCTTCATATTTCTTTTAAATGTAGCTCCTAATTTCTTTCAAAGTACTCCTTGCCATATCTTCATTTATTTCAGGTCCTTTTTGTAATATATTTAATTAAAACCTGAAAAATCAAGATTTGTATGATAAGTGCTATAAATGTGAATTATTAATTAATTATAAGCAAGATTACACAATAATTCTCTATAAAAATATATGCAAATTTAGCACTTATCAAATTTATTCGAACTAATTTGATTATAAAATTCAAATTTGGCCTGTTTATATTAACAGTTTTGTTTTTGTTTATATTTCGGGATTTTGCTAATTTGATTTATTTCGAAATTTCAAATTGTGGCTGATTTAATCCCAACAAGTAAGGGCAATGGTACTAAAAACCAAAATGGACAAAGTGGTCCCATTGGTACTGGTTCTAAAAATCAAAATGGACAAAGTGGTCCTATTGGTCATCGACTTACTATTTTTAGCTCTAGCTCTGGGCTAGTGATGCCTAGCAGATTTGTGCTTGTTTTAGGTTCGCACCCAATGACGATGCCAGAAAGACCAAAGAAATTCACTAGAGGTGTGAATTTCAAATCTGGCAGTAAAAAATGATATTATATCTCACTACCATGCAAATATGGCAGTAGAAACCATATTTTGATTAGTTTATCACCTGAATTGTACGAAGTGTACTTTGTCAAACGTAATGCAAAGGAGCTGTGGGATTCCTTAGATAGGAAATATCGAACTAAAGATGCTGGCATGAAGAAATACTTAGTAGGCTAGTTGCTCAATTTTAAAATAAGTGATTCCAAATCTATGGTGGGTCAAGTGTAAGAACTCCAGCTTTTGATCCATGGGATACACACTGAGAGAATGGAGACTAGTGAGTCCTTCCAAATGGCTACCATTATTGAAAAATCGCCACCTGGATGGAGTTACTTCAAAAATTATTTAAAACACAAGCGAAAGAAAATGTCAGTTGAGGATCTGACAGTTTGATTCCGAATTGAGGTGGACAATAGAAAATAAAAAAAGAAGCACCATGTTGCTTTAAGCCAATCTGGGCTAAAGCTAACTTAGTGGAGGTCAAAAGAGACCCCAAGAAGGGCAAAAAGCCTGCTGGGTCCAAGTTGGGATAAAAAAGGAGGCATTTCCAAGAAACCTAAATTCAATGGGAAATGCTTCATGATTTATGGCATGGTAGACTTAGACACAAATTATGATTCGCTATGATGATTAATTAATTTAAATCTAATACCCTTATTTGATGTTGATAAAAAACATAAATGTGAAATTTGTGTTGAGACATAATTAACTAGATCTTCATTTCATTCTATTGAATGAAATTCAGAACCGCTTGATCTTATATATACAGATATTTTTGTGACTTGAAATCTATTCGAACAAGAGGAGGAAATAAATATTTTATTACCTTTATTGATGATAATATAAAATATTGTTATGTATATTTGCTAAAAAGCAAAGATTAAGCTTTAAAGAAATTTGTTCTTTATAGGTAAGAAGTAGATAAAAAAACTTAATAAAAAATTAAGGTGGTAAGAAGTGATCGTGGTGGTGAGTACATTGCACTATTTATGAGGTAACACCACCATATTCTCCTTAATCAAATGGTGTAGCTGAGTGTAAAAATTGTACCTTAAAAGAAATGATGAATGTAATGCTAACTAGTTCTGGGTTGTCACAAAACATATAGGGGAAACTATTTTGTCAGCTAATTATCTTTTAAATAAGGTACCCAGTAAAAAATAAGACAAGACTCCTTATGAATTACGGAAAGGTAGAAAACCTTCTTTTAATTACTTGAAAATGTGGGGGTTTCTTGCGAAGCTAATGGCCCTATTACCGAAGAGAATAAGGATTGGTCTAAAGACATTGTATGCAATATACAGGAATGCATATCAACTTCTAGTGCATGAATCTAAAAACCTGAAAATACATAAGAATACTATCATGAAGTCAAGGGACGCTTTGTTCTTTAAAAATGTGTTTCCATGCTTACTATGAGACGCTGGATTGGGATCCAAACGGTCTCATGAGACTATTAAAAAGGAAAATAGTCATGATATTCAACAATCGGATGTTGAAATTTCTGAAGATCTTCAACAGATGGTTGAAGAAACTATATAAAATCCTCAATTGGGGGATAATACAGAGTTAGAGGTAGAGCCTAAAAGAAGTAAAAGGGTAAGAGTAGAAAAATCTTTTAGACCAAATTTTTTAACCTATATGCTAAAGGCTCAACCTTAAACCTATAGAGAAGTTGTAAGTTCAATAGAAAGTGTTGTATGGAAAGAAGCCCTAAGGAGTGAACTTGATTCCATCTTACAGAACCATACATGGGAATTAGTGGATCTTCCTCCAGGAACCAAACCACTAAGCTCCAAGTGGATTTTCAAACAAAAAATAAAGGCAAATGGAACAATTGATAAGTATAATGCTAGATTGGTTATAAAAGGTTATAGACAAAAGGAAGGCCTTGATTACTTTGATACTTATTCTCCTGTTCCGAGAATAATCTCCATTAGGATGATACTTGCAATTGCCGCTTTACAGAATCTTGAAGTACATCAAATGGATGTGAAGACAGCCTCTTTGAATTGAGATCTTGAAGAAGAAATTTACATGGAGCAACCAGAAGGTTATGTGGCTCCAGGTCAGGAAAGGAAAGTTTATAAATTGGTGAAGTCTTTATATGGTTTAAAGCAAGCACCAAAATAATGGCACAAGAAGTTTGATGATGCTATAATAACTAGTGGTTATTAGATCATGGAAGGCGATAAATGTGTTTATGTCAAAACTACAAATGTAAGATATGTTATCTTATGTTTGTATGTTAATGATATACTCATTATGGGAAGCAATGAGAAAATGGTAAAAAGTACCAAAGATATATTAAATTCAAAATTTGACATAAAAGCTATGGGACTAGTGGTTGTGATTTTAAGCATTCGAATTAAACGTTCACCTGACGGTCTCATTTTATCTTAGTCATACTATATGGATAAAATACTTGATAAGTTTAACAAAGATGATTTTGGTATAGCCAGAACTCCATTAGACATTACTCAACATTTGTCCAAAAACAAAGGTAAAGGCATAAACCAAGTGGATTATGCAAAGATGATAGGCAGTCTAATATACCTAATATTATATTAAACTAATGTGGTATGTCATCGAGTTGTACAAGACCTAATATTGTACAAATGTTGATATTTGCGTGTGGTATGTTATCGTTTACACAAACGGCAGAATACTTCAAGGACATCGCGTTTACTAGTCAGCCAGTAAAATAAATATTCTCGCATAAGGGAAGGTTTAAAGGTTGAAGCTTATTTATCCTATGTAGATATCGACTCTAGAGTCTTATCACCACTTCAAATTTTGAAAATATCTTTTCGTTTTCAATTTTCATTCATATGGGGAATTGTTGGATATATGGCATTATAAAGTGATTTATAGTCAACTTTGAGCGTAATAATTTATAGAAAAAATTATGATTTGAATAACACAAAATGTGTCATTGTATTCTATGCAATAAGAGCTTTCCAACAATATATTATATTCACAAATCGGATTAAAGGTGAATAAGAAATTGAAGCTTAAAGTGAGCTTCAGACAAAGGATTAAATGGGGCAAATTCGACATTGCTTGGGAATAAGATGGTGGAGTAGTTTATAATGGATGGCCTTTTCATAAGATAATAAATCATAAGCACATATGCTCTCTCATACACAGGGGCGCAGGGGGTGCAAATCTGAGTCGATCCAACACCTTCAATGCGTACTCACGCGTCTTGAGCGACGTGAATGCCAGACTAAAAAGGCCTACTACATGCCTAGTCCATTTTTAAAAATGTCCATGATTTTTTGCCCAGAATACGAATTTCTTTGTTAAAACCATTGCTGTGTTTTAATACTAATTAAAACTGGTTTAATTAGTACTTTAAATAGGTTTTAATTCTCATCAGTTTTTCTAATTTAAAACTGCAGTAGTTTTAAATTTTAAATCCTTAAATGACGAAATTAATCACTACTACCTCTGTATTTTTTTATTCTTTACATTTCAAACAGCATGATTTGATTCAAGTTTGATTCTTTACATTTCAAACAAAAGAGTGAAAGCAAGTATTAAATAATGAACATAGATGGTGAATAAAAGAAACTGCCATAAAAAAAAAAAAAAAAAAGGAGAGATGAATTGAAACAAGGTCTTTGGCAGCTAAATCAGTTCACATTAATGGAAAAAAAAAGAGATAAAGGGGTTCGAAACTGGAAAGGAGAAAAAAAAAAAGGGAAGAATTCAAGTTCAGGAATGGAAGTTGGGTGGGACGAGAAGTTTAAATTAAAGAAATACCAGTAGAATATGTTTGGTCATGTGATTTGCGTGTGAAAAGAAAAAGAAGAAAAATCATTAAAGAGCATGTGATATGGCAGGAGCATAAATATATCAAGGATTTAAAATGAACATAAAACGGATCTGAGCCTAAAAGACAACTCAACTATAGACTTAAGCAATAAAATAACTAATTACTTTAATGTAATTTTAGAAGGCATAATTAAAGGGGCTAATAAAATAAAACATAACCCGTGCTTTTCCATTGTGACTAATATATAAAATTTAGTAATATTAGTTCTTTTTTGGGGACCAATTATCATAGCCCAAAAATTTAGTATTAGTGACATGACCTTTCGGTGCAAGTTGCAGCAGAAACATTAAAAAAAAACAAAAAATCAATTATTTTGGTTGAATATAAAATGACCTTTGGGTCAATACCCATTTTGCATTCTGAAATCATCTTCATCTCTGCAAATTTAGATCAAGGGCGAAAGCTTGTGGCGTTAAATCGCATGTCTTCTTGGATTCCTATTCTCACTTGCTAGGTATTTTTTTTTTTTTATCTATTCTAGTTGTTTGTATTAAATGCATTTTCATTAAGTTATATATATATATATATATATATATATATATATATATATTTTGCAAATATTTTATTTTCCGTTATTATTCAATTTTTAAAATTTTCTTCAAAAAATTAATTGGTTTCTTTAAAATGATTTAATTTTTCTGTTGATAATGGACATATGCTGAATTTGGTATTATGTTTTAATTATATATAATATGTTATTATTATTATGTTTTTTAAGGCATACAGACATTGAATGGTACAAAGATCTAATTTTACAAGATCTGTATTGGGCAATAATGTCTGATACCGAAGAAAGGATAACAATAACGTCTGATGATGAAGAAAGGATAACGGAAGCAGCTCGAAGGAAAGGATAACGGAAGCAGCTCGAAGGGCCGATTTTAGTAAGTTAAGGGTGTGGTTGGTAAAACATTATGTTTTAATAAAGTTTAATTATTTGATTATTTTGTTTGTTAATTGTTTTAATAGGTATTTGTTGACCTTTTATACGCTTTCTACCTAAATTTTGAGAAGAGCCACATTATAAGAGCAGGAGAAATGTAACTGAACTGGATAGAAAATGTGGTTAACCAATTGGTAGATTCGGTTAACGGTTCCAAGTATCTGTAAACCACAGTTGGTTGGTTGGTTTGCAGTTCTAAGGGTATGCAAACCGATCTGTATTGAACTCAACCTAAACTTTGTCGTTTTAGTCTAAAATATATACATATTAAAGCCTAAAAAAAAAAACTAAACCTAATCATATTTTGCTTCTTTTGTGCCACTCACACCTTCTTTCTCTCCTCTTTCTCTTCTCCGCCGGCTGCCTCTAATATCATCCATTTGAAACCTAAAAACCTTTTCTTTTCTCATTTTCTTTCTTCCTCTTCAGTAGCTGCCGCTGCTTACCTCATAATTCATTTGAAACCTAAAATATCGTTTTCACTTGTAAGTCCATATTCGATTTCTATTAAGTCTTTTTTCAAATGAATACAAATTGATTTTGGTAACGAATTTGAAATCAAGAAAAAAACTTTCAAATCTTTCTAGAATAAACGATGCCTCATAATTTTTTTTCACTAAATAACTCAAGTTTGGTAAATTCAATTAATTAGTCAAAAAATTGATGAAAGAGGGTATTATTTTTATAAAAGGACGAATTAGTTAATTGAATCAATATATAGGTATAAAAGAATCTATTTACATTCACCTCTTTTCCTCATTGCCATTGTCACCACCTTCATTTACATACTTTATATTTCTCGTTTTTTATAAAACCGTAAATGAAAGAAAGAAAGATATTATGAGTGGGTAGTTAGGTATAACTTGTTATTTAAGCATTAATTAATCATTATATTATCATAAATATGAAATTTCCAATAAAAATTTATTTAATACATATTTTTGGCAAAAATAAGTAAAACAATCCTATTATTGAGTTTAATATATTGGCTCGAGCCCGACTCATTTAGTTATCGAGCTAACTCATGTAGTTTTTGAACAAGTTTTAATTGAACCAAGTTTCGGGTTGCTTGCGAATGACTTGACTCATTTATAGCCCTAGTTGTAGAGAGATGGGAGGTGAATAGGAAGAGCATAGGAATATCGAGGGTTGGGTTAACTCAACATTAACCTGTAAGATTCCACATTAGTTATGGATTGAAATTGGATATGATATATAAGTTAGACCAATTACCTACTTAGTCAACTTGGGTTAACCATTTTAGGCCAGTGAATTTAGGCCTAAGTAGTTGGCTAAGGCAATTAGGTGGATCTTTTGCAGGCTTATGCGGTAAGACTCCGGTCTAGCTGCACGCCAGTCGGCCCCGGGTTGGGTCGTGACATAACCATAGTTAGATTAGTTATATTAGACCCAATAAACCTTCAATTTCATTAATTCCATCCAAAATTTGAAAGTTTAGTCCAATCATTGCAAACTTTGTAAAATAGGCGGAATTTTTATACAGAAGTTAAAAATTGGGTGACAATGTTATACTCCAAAAAGTTTAGGATGTAAAAATTGTACAAACAGCAAGGACGGAGAAATATTTTTATATTTATAGTATATATAAATGTGAGAAGGGGAGAACCAAGCTGACAAGGGATTTTTTGCTTTCGTACCGCATGAGCGCCAGCAAGTGAGCAAATTTTGGGATTGACTTATCCCGAAGTGTCCACCTTAATTTTAGTTGGATTACGGTCTTTCGCTAACCTAGGGAATGAAAGGGATAAAGTTAGATGACTCTGAGACCACTTTCCTACTTCATTCATTTTGAGGCCTTCCTTTTGTAAGGAGGTCATTTGTTTTCGTCCAAAACATTCCTATAAAATTTATATAATCGAGAGTAAAATTATTTTAGACATTTATTTTTAATAATTAATTAATTAAATTCAAATTACTACCTCCGTGTTTTCAGATTTTTTATGTTTTTATTTTTAGGTGTGTTTTTCACTTTTTTACGTTTTCATTTATGGTAAATTTTGTAATTGTTTATTATTATTTTTTTATTGATATTGATGAAAAAGTAAGTTTTTAAGAAGGTTAGTAATTGTTTATTATTATTTTTATTTTGGTATTGGTGACAAGTTGATTTTATTGATATTGGTAAAAAGCAAATGTAAAAAAATGAAAAACACGGAGGTAGTATATTTTAATAATGAATGTTATTTTAATTATTAATTGATGAAATTTATTTTAATAAGGAAAGGATATAAATTATTATTATTATAACACCAAATCCAAAAAAAGAAGGGATGCAATTGAATTATTAAATAATTAAAAAAAATAAAGAATTCGTTGTATGAATTCTTATATGAAAAAAATTAAGACCGATATAAATAGTAATCCTTTTATACCAACATTAAAAAGCTATTAGGAAATACAATTCCTTTCAAAAAATTTTAGAACAAATATTTGAAGATGTTATGCACAGATGGTATAGCCTATTTTATTACAAGTGTTTTCTAACGGTGCACGTTAATATTCTTTGAGGCATTTGTTATTTAATTATATAATAGTTTGAATTTTTATTTAATTATATTTATTAATTTTATATAAAATTAATTATTTAGAAAGACTGAAAATATTAATTATAGTTAATTATATTTATAATAAAATAATTTTTTTATTAAAATATGATTTGAATTTAATTAATTAATAATTAAATTAATATTTTTTATATTAATTTAATTAATAAATAATTAAACAGTATTAGTTATTCGAATATAATTTGAATATAATTGGTTAATTATTAATAATTATATAGTATTTTTTATTAAAATATTATTTTAATATAATTAATTAATAATTAAAATAGTAATCATTATAAGAAATGAATTTAAATTTCATTAATTAATAATTAAAATAGTATTTCTTGTTAGAATTAAATTTGAATTTGATTATTTAATAATTAAAATAGTATTTCTTATTAGAATATGATTTGAATATAATCAATTAATTATCATAAATAATCATAAAGATAATTTTACTTTGATAATATAGATTTTATAGGGTTGTTTTGGGTCAAGCCAAATGACCCATCATAATTTAAAAATTTTAAACGTGCATTGTACATGTCTACTTGTGTTAAATACTTGTAATTTTAAAAATTTATTATTTAATTTTATATATGAATAATTAGTGAGAGAAAATGAAAAAATGATTTAAATTAATAATTAGTAATGAAATAGTATTTTTTTATTAGAATATAATTTAAATTTAATTAACTAACAATTAAAATATTATTCCTTATTGAAATTTTAATTGCATTTCATTAATTAATAATTAAAATTATATTTCTTATTAGAATATAATTTGAATTTAATTAATTAATTATTAAAAATAATTAATACTAAAAAATTAGTTTCAATTCATAATATTTATGATAAAATAGTATGCTTGTTGAAATATAATTTGAATTTGATTAATTAATAATTAAATTAATATTTTTATTTTAATATAATTAATTAATAATTAAATAATATTCCTTATTAGAATATAATATAAATATAATTGATTAATTATAAATAATGATATAATTTTTTTGTTAGAATATGATTTAAATTTAATTAATTAATATTTAAAATAATATTCATTATAAGAATTGGATTTAAATTTTATTAATTAATAATTAAAATAATATTATTTATTAGAATTGGATTTGAATTTCATTTTAATAATTAAAATGACACTACTTATTAGAATTGGATTTGAATTTCATTAATTAATAATTAGTTACAATGATATTTCTTATTAGGATATGATTTGAATATAATTAATTAATTACCATAAATAATTACCTAAAAACAACTTTACTTTGGCAATATAGATTTTGTAGGGACGTTTTGGGTGAAATTAAATGACCCTATTGTCATATTTATATATAATATAGATAAATTATTTATTTATGAATGTTCCAATTTTTAATTTATTTCTCTCTAATTGTGCATAAAATTAATAAATATTATAAAATAAAAGATCTTAAAATTACAATTAAATAAAGTAACAAGTACTTAAAACGAGTAAATACGTGAAACATATAATATTGCTAGTCTTATGAAATGCAAGCCAGTGGCTTTATATAGCCAAGTACAGCAGTAACGATTAGCTAAACTAAAGGAAAATATATTCCCTATAAAAAAAAAAAAAAGAACTAAAGGAAAATATAATCTTAACAAAACTAAGATACTCCAATAATGAAGGAGTCAAACATATCCAAAGTAAAATCAAAACAAACATGTTGAAAGAGTCTGCTGATTTATCCAAAGCAGGTGAACCAATCTGCTGATATCCTAACAAAAATATGAAAGGTCAGCGTTTTTGAATAAATTAAATGTAGAAGCTATTGAGGGGATTAGTTTTTATAAAACAATTAAAAAATTGTAACCAAATATAATCTCAATTTGCTCTTTGTTTATACGGCGAAATTTTAAAATAAGCTGTGGTCTAATTTAACAATTTTGAATTTGACAGTTCAACAGGAAGAAAACACGCAAACACAGTCCGAAAATGGAGGTATGAGCAAAATGAACATACTTATAATTATTTTTTTGCCAGTATATTACTTGTGATGTGATGCCCTTTTGAAATTGTGATGTGATTTTTAATTTGCTCATTTCTTTAGTTAATTTGTTCACCAAACTTGAGCAATTTTATTAATTTAATCAAATTTCCAAATAATTAGTATTTGTATGTATGTAGTGAACTAAAATTTCTTAAAGGGTGTTTCTCAAAACTTATACGCTAAATCAGATTATAAGCAGTTTTTAAATTATAAATTATTCAATTAAATATTTTTTATAGTTTAATTTGTTGTTATGCTAACTTTATAATATAGAGTCATTTTTAAATTATAACCTACTAAAATTAATCTCTGATTGGATAGAGACAATTCAACACTAATTTTTTTTTAAAAAGAAAAATAGGTGGGCTACAAGTTGTTGCTAGTCGCACCATTGATCATTTTACTCTCTATATTTTGTTAGAAGATTATATCACAAGCATATTAGTATCAAAAAATATTTACTACACAGGAAATTCCTTGTTTGACTTAGTCTACCAAGTGATTTGTGGACTAATTCAATAGGGTGATGACAAATCAGCACAATCAATGGAGAGGGAAAAAAAATAAGCACAAAACCATTTTATCTCTTCCGATTGATTGTGATTATTTGTTATGTCTCCAAGATTTGTCATTACCTTAGTAAATTAGTCTATTGATGATGTAACATATAGAATAAGTCTACCTAAGATTTTCTCATTTCATTCAAATTAATTAATAAAAATATATCAAACTCAAATTTTATATTTTTTAAACACATTCTATTCGTCCACCCTAATAAAAATTTGCAGCTCTGCCCGATAGTTTAATTATAATTTTGTTCTATATAATTGTTGTTAAAAGAGGAAGAAGAAAGGCGATCAAAACTGTACAAAGCAGCAACTAAAGGTGACTGGAACATGGCTTACGAAATATTTGAAGAATATCCAGAAGGGAAAACAGAAAGGTTGAATTTAAGGGGCGAAACTCCTCTCCATGTTGCGGTTGCAGCAAGGAGAAAAGTTTTTGTGTTGAAACTGGTTGAAATGTTGAAGAAAGAAGATTTAGAAATAAGAACCATAAGCAAAAAAAAAAAAAAAAAATCAGACGAAGACCAAACTGTGGGGTCTGGTTCAGATACTGAGCGTGGAAATACAGCTTTTTGTTATGCTGCAATATATGGATTTATGGATGGTATCAAGATTATGATGAATAAGAATCCGGATTTGGTTAACATCAGAGATGGAGATGGAAGATTACCGGTTTGCACAGCAACCGTTAATGGTCATTGGAATATAGCTTACCGCATTTTTGAAAGAGGAGGAGACAAAATGGAACATTTGGATATGTTTCAACTAGCAATCGCTTTGATTAAGATTCAACATTATGGTAAGCAAACATTTTTGTTTTAAGGCAATTACCATTTGCAGGTTCGAATACATATATATATTTTTTAACCTTATATACAAATAAGAATGTATAATTATATACATATATACAAATAAGAATTTGTATATAAGTATATAAATATTTTAATATATGGATATTTTTTTTTAAAAAAAAAATACCAATATTTATATACTTGCTTTTTGTCTGTTCAATTTTTTATTTTTTATTTAAATTTTTTTATTTTATAGGTAGAAAAGAAAAAGGAAACGAGGAAGGGGAGTATAAAAAGGGTTTTATGATTTTTAGTAGTCCAAATCTGCTATTTACTTTATTTTTTTTAAAAAAATACCATTTGCTACACTACAAAATCCAGATCCTATGATTTACTTGCATTTTTTCTTAATGTTAATCGATTAATTTCTCCTTAGCTAAACTTTTATTTTTTATATTTATTTTTTTAATATTTTTAATACTTAAATATGTGAGTAAATATTTACTACACCTGACCAGTTAGGTTCCTAAACTTTAGGACCTTAATATTAAACATCTTCTTTACTATTTTCAAAAAAAAAAAATCTTTTGTTCTAACTTAACTAATAGTTAAGTTTGAGTCTTGAAAATGCAATTCCATTAAAACTTAATAGGAATAGTTTTTCTGTCATTAGTGATTTTTTTTCAGCTCGAATTTAGATTAGTTGACACCTGCGATTTCATGTTTGTAAACTAGAGGGGTTAAATTGGAAAAAAAATTGTTATTTATTAATCTCATAACAAATATCAATTCAAGTTAAACTATTAAAAAATTGTTAGCGTGAAAGGCCTAATTTCTCTTTAAAACTCGATATCTTGGATTTGGTTAAATTTATTTCTTAATGCTATGGCTTTTTCTATTTTCTCTCAAGTGTCCACTCTTTAAAATGTTCGTTTTCTTTTTAAAAATGAGAAGTTTTCTTCTTTTAGTTTTTCCACAGTTACTGTTGCACAAGCATCCATGGTTGGCGACTTGGATATGCAAGGAAACTGAAAGAACAATAGTGCATGAAACAGAGAGAACAATAGTGCATGCATTAGCTCGATATCCACGTTCAACTCGAAACACATACATGGAAAGGCCATGTGAGTATTAATTCTTTTCTTCGTATATCTTTTTAAAAAAAAAATTCTTTTCTTCATAATAAATTTTTTTTTTCCTGCATAATAGTTGGAGATTGTTTGGCATGGTTGAAAAAGCAGTTTTTAAATAATATTTTAACTTAAAATATTAGTTATTTATATATTTCCGGAATTTATTTATTTAGTTTTCAATTTTTTTTGAAAGGTTTATTCAGTTTTCAATTTGTTTTCATAAAAATAACAAAATGCTGCCTTTTTTTTTTTATAAATACCTTTTGTAACAAAACACCCACTTGTAGTGTGCCTCCAAAAAATAAAAAATAAAAAATATCCTAATTTTCATTGTTAGAAATGTTAGGAATTAGGATGAGACAGACCGATATCCTTGCCCACAACTTACTTCCTTTTTATTTCTGAAAAAAAAAAATTACTCCCTCCATTTTTTTCAGTTATTAACACCTTAAAATCACGCAAACCAAGGCACAAAGAAAGAAATAATAAAAAACCACGCAAACCAAGGCACAAAGAAAGAAATAACAATTGATGTACATTTAATTGTAGGGATGTTTAATTAGGTTGTAGAGAAATAATAGTAAAATATTGTTTCAATTTGCCAAAAAAGGAAAGATGAATAATTGAAAAAAACGTTCAAAAATGGAAAGATGAAGAAATGAGAAAAACGGAGGGAGTAATAGCTAAAATCCACAACTTAATAATCTTTATGCATAAAATAATTGATTTTATTGCATTTTATCTCTGAATCATAGTAAATAAAATAAAAGCAAATAATTATTTATAGTTTTTAATTCGAATAATCAATTTTCAGATCGGATGTTGCTGAGGGTCATGTGGGGCCAACTAATTAGAAGACTCGAGTATGCAGTAATTGATTCATTGAGCGATGCAATGTTTGTTGCAGTGAAACAAGAAAATTTGGAATTCCTTACCTCCCTTGGGGAATCATTTTCAGATATATTGACCGAAGTGAATGAGAATAATCATACAATATTTCATATAGCTGTTTTGAGCCGAACTCGAAGGGTTTTCAATCTGATTGATGAATTTGGTTTGAATAAAGACTCCATATATAGACATGTTGATATAAATGGGGATAACATGTTGCATTTGGCTGCATATTTGCCATCATCTTCATCTCCCAAATTCAAAATAATTGAATTTGATTGGCGATTA
Organism: Croton laevigatus; assembly: GCA_949640765.1. NCBI lineage: Eukaryota > Viridiplantae > Streptophyta > Magnoliopsida > Malpighiales > Euphorbiaceae > Croton > Croton laevigatus. The sequence goes on along the minus strand of CATIWJ010342196.1, from coordinate 1,590 downwards.
TTAAACAGACTCAATCATGTACTAGGAGCAGCTCTTCAACTACAGTTTGAGCTTGTGTGGTTTGAGGTAATTAATTAATTATGTTAAATTATAAAGTTGTTATTCTCATTGATTTTTCAGTTTTATTATGGGAAAATTATAAGTTTTTTTGGTTAAAAAAATTACAATTAAAGCTAATGAAGATACTGTTTGGATACTAGTTAAGGAGGAAATTGAAATTCCTTCAATATCTAATAGTTGAGTATTTGTTTAGAAAATAGAATAATATAAAATTATCTCTGAAATTAATTAAAATATAATATTTTATTTTTTATTTATAAGAATACTCTTTAATTTCTAGATTTTGATTCACGTGATAATTTTTCAGAAACAAAATAAAAAAAGAGACTTAGGTGATAATTAACCTTACTAATCTAATAATTCATCATTTATAAGTTATCATTTTTTTAGAAGGATTTATAATTTTTTTTTTCATAAGTCTTAAATTTATTGGCAAAATTGTTCCATACTCTTTTGATGATTGAGGAGTAGTTAGGAATTGAATTTTGGATTTTTGAGTAAAAAACTACAAATGCTTGTATAACAAAACAACTCATAGGTTTAACAATGTCTATTAGTTAGACAATTAACAAAAAAATATGAGATATATTATTTTAATAGGGGGAGGAATTAGTTTAATAGTATAAAATATTCTACCATATTTTATAAAGTAGAGTATGCATCATTTGAAAGTGCAAGTATGATTTATGCAGGAAGTGAAGAAAATTATGGGGCCGCAACAAATAAATGCAAAGAATAATGATGGTCTTACTCCGGAAGACCTGTTCTTGAAAGAACACGAAGACTTGAGAAAATCAGGGGAAGAATGGATGAGAAATACAACTAATTCTTGTATGGTTGTCGCTACACTTGTAGCAACTGTAGTTTTTGCAGTGACATTCACTGTACCTGGTGGCAACGGACAAGATGGAGTTCCTATTTTTCTTACACATCCAGCTTTCAAAGTGTTTGCAGTGGCAGATGCAATATCTTTGGTATTCTCTATTTCTACAGTCTTATCTTTTTTGTCCATTTTTACTTCTAAATATGAGGCTAGCGACTTTCGCTACTCATTGCCTATGAAATTGATGTTAGGACTTTTATTCCTTTTCATATCAGTAATGGCAATGATGATAGCTTTCGTAGCAGCATTTTTCATTACTTTTAAACATAAACAGCTACGATTTGCCTACCTTATTGCTGTTGTTGCTTTTATTCCCATATGGGTGTTTGTTTGGCAGCATACCTACCTCTTTTATCAAGTTATCCATTCCACTTTTTTCTCTTCCTTACCCTTCAAAACCAAAAAGGAAAAACCCTCTTTATGGACTGGAATTAAATCTAAAATTATGAAGAAATTTTATTCTTTTACCATTTCGATTTAGATGTGTAGGTTTTCCTTCCCTTAACTATGTTGATTTGATTAGAGCTTGTTTCTTTTATCCCTTCCTCTTCTACCATTTCGATTTAGATGTGTGGGTTTTTTTTTCCCTTAATTACGTTGATTTGACTAGAGCTTGTTTCTTTTATCACTTCCTCTTCGACCAGTTT
>CATIWJ010342191.1:0-14918 GCA_949640765.1 Croton laevigatus | reverse complement strand
TTAGCAAGCCTGTAAAAAGGTGGGGGCTGTCGGTGGCAGCCACTCTGATGATAAAATCAGAAATGATGACTATTTAATAATATATGGAGAGAAGAGAGGAGAGAAAACTTAGCTAAAATGGAGAGTTGCAGGAGTATTTATAGAGGAGATCCTTGAGATTGCGTGTACTCCACTTATTTAATTATGATTGTGTCAGCGTGGTGTCTTGTCATAATAATTATTATGTTGCTGAGGGCTGATCTCCTTGTGAGGTCTTGCCCTGCTGTGGGCTGACCTCATTGGGTGGAGCTGACCTCCTGGAATGGAGCTGACCTTGGGTGGAGCTGACCATGTGGGGTGGAGCTGACCTTGTGGGGTGGAGCCTTGGTAAGATGACCCTTAAGTGGGCTCTTTAATGTGGGGTGTTATCATATGTCCCCCCTTTAAGTCTATTAGTCAAATACTGAGGGGTTCTTCTCTAGCTGGCCTGGATGCTTGTTCTTGAGCATTATAATTTGACCAAAAATATTTTAAATATTTTGATTATGTTGCGGTGGGATGACCCAATCACTTGTTGAAGCTTGCTATGGAGGGATGATCCTTAGATCATGCTCAACCATTTAGAAAATAGAGGCTATCAGAGTATGGTTAATTATTATTATTATACTTGTGCCTTGCCAAAGTGGGGAGAATGATGATCCCTTAGGCGTGGAAAGTAGGGAAGGAGAAGTAATCTCCTAAGTGTGGGAAGGAGGAATGATCCCCTAGTGAGGGATGACCTCTTGAGGTGTGACCTGAGCTCGGTGACATGACCTGAGCTCGGTAGCATGACCTGAGCTTGGTGGCATGACATGACCTCGGTGGCATGACCTGAGCTCGATAGCATGACCTGAGCTTGGTGGCATGACATGACCTCGGTGGCATGGCATGACCTCGGTGGCATGACCTGAGCTCGGTAGCATGACCTGAGCTCGGTGGCATAACCTGAGCTCGGTGGCATAACCTGAGCTCGGTAGCATGACTTGAGCTTGGTGGCATGGCATGACCTCGGCGGCATGACCTGAGCTCAGTGGCATGACCTGAGCTCGGTGGCATGGCATGACCTCGGTGGCATGACCTGAGCTCGGTAACATAACCTGAGCTTGGTGGTCTCAATGGCATGGCATGACCTCTTGGGGATGACCTCCTGTGGATGATCCCCTGTGGATGACCTCCATAGGATGATCTCCTGTGGATGATCTCCATGGGATGACCTCCTGTGGATGATCTTCTAGGCCATGTGGGTTGGACGATGTCATCACCATGTCTCCCCAATTAATCTCTTAGTCAAAGACTAAGGGGTTTTTGGAGATCATGCCCAACCGCTTGTTGGAGCTTGATGTGGAGGGATAATCCATAGATCATGCTCAACCATTTAGAGATTTTCCACTGTGGAGGGATCGTGCCCAACCGCTTCTTGGAGCTTGATGTGCAGGGATGATCCATAAATCATGCTCAACGACTTAGAGATTTTCCTCTGTGGAGGGATCGTGCCTAACCACTTTTTGGAGCTTGATGTGGAAGGATGATCCATAGATTATGCTCAACCACTTGGAGATTTTCCTCTGTGGAGGGATCGTACCCAACCACTTCTTGGAGCTTGATGTGGAGGGATGATCCATAGATCATGCTCAACCACTTCTTGGAGCTTGCTGTAGAGGGATGATCCATAGATCATGCTCAACCACTTGGAGATTTTCTTTTGTGAAGGGATCGTGCCCAACCACTTTTTAGAGCTTGATGTGGAGGGATGATCCATAGATCATGCTCAACCACTTGGAGATTTTCTTTCCTTTGGTGATGATGTTCCCTTTGGGGATGCTTTCACTTTTGGAGAAAATATTCCTAAAATATGCCTTAGCATCGTACTACAAACTTATTAAATTATCAAAATTTAATGGCTAAATAATTATTCCACCACCAATAAATATTTATGCAACATGTTAGTAGCATATTTACTTAAATAAAAGGGTTTTTATAATTAAATAATACCCCTAATTAATTATTTTCTCAAAATAAATTCAATATATAGTTAAATATAATCTGGAGGACCTGATTTAAATCATAAAATGAGTTTAGAGGCTTATATGTAAATATTCAGGGGTGTGCCTGAGTTCGGTACCCAACTTTAGGGGTCAGTTCACAATTTTCTGGGAGTCTCGGGGTCGGTCTGCGTTCGGCATCCAACTTCCAGGGTTAAAACTTGAATTTTAGAAAGTTCTGGGTCAGTCCGCATGCGGCCAGCAACTTCAAGGGTCGGAATATAATTTTTCAAACGTTCCTGGGTCAGTCTGCAGGCGGCCAGCGACTTCAGGGGTCCGAATGTAATTTTTCAAACGTTTCTGGGTCAACCCGCGCTCGGTAGCTAACTTTGGGGTCGGTTCATGATTTTCTGAAAGTTTCGGGGTCGGCCAGCAATTTTTGAGGGCGTGCTTGTGTACGGATGAATACTTTTGGGGTCAGCCTGCAATTTCTTTAAAGTTGGAGGTTAGCCACCCGACTTTCCACCCTTAAAACGCAGGATTTTTACGCATTTTGGGCAAAATGGCGCCACTCGGTCCGTCCCCTTCACCCGCCTCGCCTGCAATTTGGATTTATTCGATCTGATGGAGCTCCGGTAAACCATCTCCATTCCGGCGACAATAATTGACAACCTATATATCAAACTCTTCCTCTCTCCGGGCCGGTCCCAATGGTGGCTTTAGAATCGCCGTCCGATCACTAGAAATATTTTTTATTTCATTTGGATCCTAACTAGGCCCGACGGTTCGACAGGCTGCCCAACCGGATCTTAGCTCTTCGGCCATCGATTGCGGTGATTCTTGAGCCTAATCCGTTTCTTGGACCCTTAGGAGGTGAACGGTGGCCTTGGTTGCCTCGGTCGACGCCAGACGGCGGTAGAAGGAAAGTGAATCTTTTACGGGTTTTCATTCAAAATTACTGAATTTTGAATTATTTTTATTCAAAATTCAATTTTGAATTTCAAAATTTCATTGCTCCTTTCTGTGCTCTGCTTCTCTCCTCTTTTCTTTTTCCCGATTCTTAATTTATTTTTATTCAAATAATTATTTGAATTTTGAACTTCTCTTTTGCTCTGCTGCTCATTACAAAATAAATTTCAATTGTAAAACCCAGCAACTGAAAATGATTGGATCCGTAAAAATTAAAGATGGGAGCAAGGAAGGTGACTGCATTGTTGAAGGTGTGTTCCACGCTCATCGCACCAATGATATCTTCATGGTCCAAATTCGAGAACATCGGCGAGTTAGCAAGCCTGTAAAAAAGGTGAGGGCTGCCGGTGGCAACCACTCCCGATGATTAAGTCAGTAATTTGATCCATATAATATATTTGGAGAGGAGAAAATATATTATTTATTATATTTTAGAGGGGAGAAAGGAGAGAAGTTGCGTTACCCAAATAGTGAGATGCTGAGTATTTATAATTAGGATCAAGGTGGTTGCGTACACGTCATATATTTAATAATAATGGTGTCAATGTGTAGTCAAGAGCCTATATTGAAAATAGGGGCTGTCAGAGTATGAGTAATTATTATTGTACTTGTGCCTTGCCAAGGTGGGAAGGAGGATGATCCCTTAGGCGTGGGAAGGAGGGAAGGAGGAGTGATTTCCTAAGTGTGAGATGACCTCTTGGTGAGGGATGATTTCTGTGGCATGACCTGACCTTGGTGACATGACCTCTTGTTCTAATTTCTATTGCTCTCATATTTCCTGCTTTATAAGGCTTGTTCTGCATGTCTAAGATCATATAAATGAATGGTCATAATTCTATCAAATTCTCTCCTTTTGTATTCAGTGCATAACAAGATATAGTTTCATGTTATTTGAATTGTATATAGCCATTTAGATGATATTTGGTAAACACAAATAATGATCACTAAACATTTATTAAACTAATAGTTTTGAAAGATACAGAAGAAAAAGAAAACCAGTCAACACATAAACATTACAAAATCTAAACTTCAATAAATATAATAGTAAATGAAAAAAAAGCACTACTCTATCTTCATTTTCCTATCAAAGATGTTATGTGGAATTGAGAACATCTTTAAGTAGAGGAAATTGCAAAGATATGAAAGCAACGAACGGGCTAACAGCCAACAGACAGATAGGAATGATTAGTTTGAAGTCTCAATGGAAATGAAAAGTCTACAAAGAGCGATGATCAAGTTTCTAGGCAACGACACAATAAAATCGTCTACTTCATAACGTGCAGTCAAGATCTGTAAAATTGTCAACATTGGCGTTGAAGAGGAAAGTAGGGAAATTGCATAAGCTAATATATAAACCTTGAATGCCCATTCTTTTAAAAATATGGCAAGTCTAATATTTGAATTGTTACTTACAATTTTAATTAATTCTCAAAATATATTTCCAATTTAATTATGTATAATTTCTCTCTTAGTCTTAGTTCTCATTAAAAAATTTATAACTAATATAAATTACTTCTTAAATATACTTACTTAATTAATCATTTATTTAATATTTACTATTTACTTAGTTTACTAATCTTCTAACTAAATAGTTCTTTTGGTGTTCAAAAATAATTTATGTCATATTATAACATATTTGATCATATTATAATATTCTCACAATTAATTAATGCCCCTAACTATTCATTTTTCTAAAATAAATTCAAATATATACTAAATATAATCTGAAAGGGTGTGATTATAATGATAAAATAAGTTCAAGGGCTTATCTATAATTAATTAGGGTCTGTCTGCACACGGGAGACAACTTTCGAGCCAAAAATGAAATTTTTCAAAACGCAGCAGGTGGCTGCCGCTTTGGTCATCTTCTTCACCCGAATTTCCTGTTAAACGGGTCCTTCGACCCGTGGGTCAACCCGGTTTTTCTTGATTTTCCGGCGACCATAACTTTCAAGCTATATATGGATTTCTTCCTCTTGACCTCTACTTCCTGTTGGTAACGATAACCTGGCCGGTTGGACGTCGGAAAATGATGAAAATTCAGGTGGAAGGTCCGGCCAACCCATCACTTTCATTTTCGACCGGTCTGAAATCCCACTTTCCGGTCCCTTTTTCAGACTCTTCTTGCGTCCAAAATGATTCTTTAACTCCCATAAGTTGGTCGATAATCTTGGTTTACAGTTTCAAGGTCTGAATATTAAAGATGAAGCTTGGTAAAATTTTCATTTTCTTTCTCATTTTCCTGCTCTGTTTCAGCTACTGCTTTCCTTTTTTTTTTTTTTCTATCCTCCTCTCTTTGTTCTTCTATGTATGCATATTTATATACACACACACAAACACTTTACATATTCAATTTAAAATTTTCTTTCTTCCTCTTACACCATCTGTATTGCCATCATTATTGTTATCATTATTACTTTTATTATTTTTATCATCTTCTTCTCCACTCCTTTCTTACTTAACTTCCATTTGTCTATTATTTTTTTGCCATAAACGTGTTTCCTTCTTTTTCATTCATTTTTTTTCATAATTATTATGGAAAGGCTAAAATACTCGATGTCGAGAATACTCGACGTTGAAATGCAAACGGTAGACGTTAAAATGCAAATGGAATGGGTATTTTGACTGTTTATGTCCTTGTAAATGTAAGAAGGGTAAAAAAGTAATACTAATGAATGGGTATTTTGTCTAATCCTTTCATCCTCCTTTTCTTTTTCCTCTTCCTCTTCGGTTGTTCTTTCTTTGTATAATCGACCTTCAATTAGTTTGCAGAGAGCTCTGCTTCCTTCACCAGACATTCCACTAGTTCCAACATGAATCTGTACCGCTCTTATTTGCGCAGCCGATGATCCAATCACCGAAATTGTAAGTTTCGTTTATGAATCCCTAATCTCTTGTTTGTTATGTCTTCGCTGCAATAAAAATAGGGTTGTTGAGCTATTCTTGTATTGATTATCATTTATCCTCTGTTTCTTTGATTTTGAGTTGTATTGGCAATGCAAAATTTTTAAACATTATATGCTCACTTCGAATTGCCTATGATATGTTTGTTAAAATACTTGTATGAGAAGACCTCTGTGACTAACTCTCTAAATTTTCCTCACCTTGTGAGGCAATATTGGTCTTGATTTGAAGTTCTATTTTGTTCCCCTGTCTAAAATTGCTAATTTATGGAAGCATAATTATATAATCACTTCTGGATGGAATTTCAAAAGTGCAAGTGGTTTCAACTCTTTTAGACAGCATAGGTGAATAGTCCGAACTTACTTAATTCCAATAGCCAAGAAGCAAGTAGGTTCTTTATATTTGGTCTTTTCTAGGCGCTTTGGCACTGAGGTTTGATCCATTTTAAGTAATTTTGCATTCAAATTTTTGAAAGAGAAGATATGTCTTCTAAATAACTAGTTATCAATGGGAGAAGGAACATGCCTTCAAAGTTCTTTCTTTTTTTTTGGAGCTAATGTATTTATTGACTAGAGCAACTAGTCTTTTTGTTATGTTTTGTCTTAGTGGAGCTGTTGTGCTCTATGTTACTCCGTTCAGGGTGGTGGCTCTGGTTACTGGACTTTATTATTTGCACCATCCGAAGGTTTGAAGCAAATTGCCATTTATGCCCATCAATTTCTTCAAAAGATTGCCGGCTTGAACAGATAGCTGTTGTGCTCTATGGTTTGCAGGTTTTGCTTGATTTTTTGTAGCTTGTATTACTTCAATTGGATTATGGTTTTACTTTGATTTTGATTTTCCTTAGTAGTTTATTTGAAGCCATTGTTTTATGTTGCTAAGTAGGTTTTATAGAAAATGGAAATGGAGTAACAGAGATGAGATGAACCCTTTGAACTCTGCATTTGTAGAATTATTTGGTTCTTCACTTTTTTGCTTATATGATGGCTAGCAAAGATGTTTGTTTTGGTTGTTATTTTAGATTTAATTTTCCTAATTGGAAAGTACTGAGGAAACAGTTATGTTCGGTATTGAGGAAACATTCATTTTCTGCTATGAACTTCTGTGTTTTATTTATTATTGTTTATTTACCATTAATTCTACTGCTATAAAGATTAGCTCAGTACAGGCAGAAGTTAGATGAGATGTTGCATTGATATATGTCTCAACTATTTGGTAAGCATTATTTGGTTCTTCTTATTTGCATAACTTCAATTTAATTTACTCTTTACTCCGGATTTAATTTCAAATATTTGCTTTACAGGGGGCTACCATTATCTCTTAAATCTAAACAAGAAAATGGAAAATATTTGAGTATCTGAACAACCAGAAGCAAACTGGTACTCCATTTTTGGTGTGTCATGGTACTCTTCAAATATTGTAAACGAATGGACTGAAATAAATAAGAACACCATTCATATAATATATCATGTTCCAGTTTACTTGGTTATTAATACAGATTTGAGAACTATGATATTAAGATTTATTTGTTTTTCTCCCCATTTATGTCGATATGTTATCTGTTTGTTAATTCTACTTTCAAGCGATGACATACATAAATTCAATGTAAACGGCCTTTGATGTTCTCTATATTGTAGAAAATGTGAACCTTACCAATACCTTTTTTCCTCGTCCAAAGGCTTTCTGTTTTAGAGAACAGACATCAAGGATAAGAAAAAAGGATTGTAAATTTCAAAGAAACACTTTTTTTAGGTTCAACATTTTCTCGGAAAATAAGTTTGCACGAAAAATCAACCGCATAAAAATAATAGGGAAATTTACAAAAAAACTCCTCAGGTTTTAGTGTAAAAGACAAAAACCTCCCTGTTAATCTGATATTATACAAAAACTTCCTTTCATTTTAAACACATTAACAATAAAGACCTTCTGTCAAATTTTCTGTTAAAATAGGTTGAAATTACTGAGTTACCCTCTTCTTTTCCTAAGTTTTCTTCTTTCTTCTATAACCTTTGTTCATCAACAGTTACGCCGCCCCCACCAATTACCACCGCCATGACCCACCACCCCTTCTTTTCCCTCTTCTTCTCTTCGTTCTTCTTTTCATCCATGGCCACCACCCACCATGGATTTACAGTCTTCTTCTCTTCGTACCTCATCATTCAAAATTTCCAAAAAAAAAAAAAAAAGAAAATCATGCACACACATCTATATGAATTTACAGAACAAACTCAGAAAACAAGACTATAAATCGAAGAACGATTCACTAAATTATGTGCGGCAGCTCCATTGTTCTTCACTTCACAGAACTCCTTTTGCACCACCTTCATCCTCGCGCACCGAGCAACTTTGCAGCCACACCAGTAGGTGACGTGGTCCGCTCTGCATATTGGGCCAAGCCGAAAACCTTAAACCAGGCAAGGCACGAGATATCTTCCAAATCGCCTACATAGACCGGAATCATCGATGTCAAGATCGAGAGTGGGCAATTGGATAACTGAATGTGATTGGATGCCTGAAATAAAACAAAGAGAGAATTAAACAAAGAGAGAATTAAGGGAAAATGATAAGAATCTGCAAACTGGATAAAGGAAAAGGAATATGAAGGATGATTCATGTTCCCTTCTCCTCCTCCCAACTCAAATCACAAATAAAAGAATTCAATTGGGCTTATGGTGCTAATTGGAAGATATCTGAAGGATGCAATTTGGTTAACGCACCATCTGAGTTCTAAGCTTGTGGTGCTAATTGTTGATATTACCATTTTCATTGGTAGAATTATAAACATTTTCGTGACAGAAATTGAAAAAATCAATTCGAAATCGTAAATGTTTTCTTCAATCCAAAACCCAGAAACCTTCAAAATCAACTCCAAGCAATCTTTGTAGAATTGAAAACATTTCTTCAACACAAAACCCAAAAATCATCAAAGTGAAAATCTTTATTTTTTCATTTTCAAAATTGTTTTCTTCAAGATAAAACTCAACAACCCCAAAATCTCTCTTCTCTATTGTTCCTTCTTCAAAGCAAAAATCAGTTAAACCCCATTTTCTCTCTCTAGCTCCCAATGAAAGAACCATAACTCAAGTCCCCTTTCTCTACCGTTCTCCTATACTGGTTTCATAACAAAGAAAAAGAAGAAACACCAAGAAAAAATTTTTCTCTCCCTCTTGCCCTTTGAAATCGTTTTGGATTAAAGAAAAAGAAAAGAGGAGAAAATCATTTTGGTAAGTCTTTGACTGGTTTGCTTTTTTGATAGAAAATTGGTGGTAGGTGGCAATAGAAGCAGGGAAACTTACTTAAAGGGCATTTTTGGTATTAAATAAAAAATATTAAGGGTTAACCTAAAATTTTAACAGAAAATCCTCTTAAAATGGATGGAAGGAGATTTTTGTTAACAGTTTTTAAAATTAGGGTAATTTTGTATAATATCTGATTAACAGGGAGGTTTTTGTCTTTTACACTAAAACCTGAGGAGTTTTTTTGTAAATTTCCCAAAATAATAATGAACATGATCATTTAAAGGCTACATGATGCCAACAAAACTTGCAACACCAGTTTACAAGTTGAGCCTTTATAAGTTGAGCCTTTAAAAACAAAGTTAAACGATAGTGTAACCTCTTTTTTAAGCACAACTAGTTGTTGAGCGCATTAATGTAACACTTCAACGGAGTTCAAACAAGCTCTTAGTTACAAACGAGTTAAAAAAGCTCTTAACTACAAAAGAGCCAAAGTACATGCTTTTAACATGGAGCATACATGCATAATTCCATTTCAGAAACTCAAACGAGAAAAATTATTTGTTGAATTTCAGGACTGTTTGAGGTTTCAAGTTTCTCACATGGATAATTCATGCATTTCCCATGATACCACCGTTTACATACATCAACAACCGATACAAAACTCGTCAGCGCTGTAAGTCCCTCCACAAGTCCCACAAAGGGTCTCACCGTGTTCTTCTTCATCTTCTGCATAACTTTCATCGAGTAACTTGGCATTTCTTACTTGACCATCAAATGATCTCTATGACAAAGCAAAGTTCATTATATGTCCAAAGTTAGTGTAAAATGAAGACTTTCAACCAAAAAGCAATAAGAAAAAATAAAAAGGAAATTTTGTGTTACTTAATTGTGTTATGATTTTCACCTTTGTGTTGTTTCTGGATTTGCTTCCACTATCCATGTTGGGTTTGTCTTTTACTTGTTTCCTTCCAGTGACAACTTCAAAAAGGGTGACAGGTCATTTATCAGGCTAAACAGACGCTTTCTATTGAACAAAAATAGAATAAGCCTTTAGATGATGAACCAATAATCCGAAACAAAATAAAAAAATGGAATTATTGAAAAATATTGCATCTAAAACTTGTAAAACCAGATAAATAAACGAAGAAGGAAACTCGTCTTCCCACAAAAGAATTATCTAACAGGCTTTGAAGAACATAGTGCTGCAAAATATAAGAACCATAGATATGATGATAACCAATGAATGCACATTAAATTTCACCCTCAAATGAATTAAAGTATGTTTTCTTAACATAGTCTCAAGTTCTTTTTAAGTTCACTCGTAGTTTCATGTTCTTTCCAAACTCACTCTATATGCCTATACAGTATAATATCCTTGGCAGGTTAAACACAAGATAACATCATCTAAGTTTCAGAAACATATAAACTAAAACTATACTTCAGACAAGCTTAGTATGGTCACATACTCACATATTAAGAAACCCATGTTCACATTTGAATAAATATTTAAACATTAAAATCGTTCTTTTATTAAATTATTAGTCGAAACTTGTAAATTATAAACTGCAAGATACTACATTACAGATCAGAATACCTATTACTACTGGTGGTTTATCAACAAACAACCTCCATAAAATTCTACACTCAACAATCAAAATCATGGGGTAGAATGTGTTTCTTCCTTAATTGCTTGTTCATTTTTTTCAACTTCCAAGTGCAGCTGACCCTTATCAATTATAGGCTTTAAAACCAACATGTCCTCCACTCGTTCAAGTTTCTTCTCGAATAGCTCATCGAATGCCAATTCTCTTCCTTTTCTCTTATTAGATAATTTCTCCACAAACTGACCAGGAGACCACATATATTCACCGGAGTCACTGTCGAAATTGTTGCGCTTCTCTTCATTGACAATGATACCTTTTCCTTTCTTCGAAACACTAGATAGAGTGGTGGCATTTTTATCAAAGCCACCACTTTAAACACATCACAAAAGACAACAGGGGCTTCACATTAATACCATTATGAAAGTACTCAGAATTTAAACAAATCGAACCTAAGCCAGATACAAAGACCTCAATTCATTTAGGTAACATCACTAAATTTTCATGCTTAAATTATCCTTTCCGTCCAAACACAGCACTAAAAATGTCCTTTATACAAATCCTCACTTTATACTTGATAGAATAATAATAATAGAGGAATCACATCAAGGCAATGCTGCTGGAAAATTTGTAACACAACCTGAGGCATTTAGAAACTGAAAACTTAATGGAGTCCTTCCTGGCTATCATCCATATTACATCTAACATTAAAAGGAAAAAAGGAAAGCAAAGAGAAGAAAGAAATTACTCGAATGACATTTTTGTGTCCCAGCTCTGACTATATTACAATTTCCTAGCTTTTTTTACTCTCTTCCCTAAAATTGACATAGATCGTACACCCACCCACTTGCTTCCCCTAACTTATCAAACCCTCCATGACAATGAAAGCTCTAACAGAAAATAAATTTCTATCCTCACTCCAACAAGATGCAGCTGTCAAGAAAATATAAATTATGATCTGCAGTACAATGGAGCAATGTAGTATTTGCACAACAAGTATTTTTTCTTCATTTCCCAGTTCAATTAAAAGTTGCCTCAACTTTGCTTCCAAATTAGAATGAACTGGTGTTCCATTGTGCATTTCCAGCTGCTCTTTTATTCACATTACTGAAATTTGAATTCATAGTTCAAACATACAAAAATTGGTTAAAACCCATAGAAATTGACTTTATATTTAGGATAAGTAGACTCACCCCTTGTAACGCAGATTCTGCAAATGGTCTCCTGATATCTTCATATACTATACGAACATTCATCATGGAAGAAAGCCCTAGATCCAACATAAATTAGTAAAGAAAGAAATGTTTCTTTGCACAACAAGGTACCAACTGGGATTTCTCAATAAACCTCTCAGAAGATTGAGGATACGAGAAAATATTACAATAGCTCCAGGAATTGCATCAACCTGAAACAAAATGTTTGTTATTATATGTGACTGAAAGATTCAAATGAAACACTCAAATATAAGGTGAAACTAGGCTTAAGAGATTAAATCGTTTAACTTCTTTTTTGTTGAGATTCATCTTTTCTTGTATCATCCTCATGTTTTTTTATCTTTGCCCAGCCAAAGATTTCACGTTTTCCTTAACAAGATTATCGTCACATGATGGGAATTGCAGTGGCTCAAAAGAAAAGTGTAAGAAGCAGGCATGACGGACTAAAAAAAACTTCATTTGCTAGCGTTGAAGTACGAAAGAATATATTAGTAACTTCCATAGCCTGATCTGGGATGTCCAACTGCAACTTGAGGCCCATTTCTGCAAATGCAGACAAAAGAGCCACATGGTCTCCCTATAATATAGACAACTATAATGAGGCCTAAACAAAACAACAGGGAAAAATAGAATGAAAATTCTTAGAAGCTCTTTGGCAATAAACAATATGAGAATAACTTCACATCTGAATTGCTTTAATCCAATTTAGCATATCAATGGCAATTACTAATTAAAGAACAAAAGACATTCCCTGCCATTGCAAATAATTGAAATTATTTATGAAAGAAATCATAATAAAAGTTCAATTGTCAGAAATAATAGATTATCAAATCAAATCCCAAATTACATACATTTCAAAGAACCACAAGTAAAATTCCAAATTTTATAAGACAAATTCAAACAAAAAATGCAACAAATTACTGAACCAAAAGTTGACCTGTTCCATGGGGGTCTGCATAGCGCTCATGAGCGTAGTAGCAAGACCTAATTTACGGTGAGAAAGGAGGACAGCAAGGGAGCTTGAACCATAACAACCATAGATCTTTTCTTCTTGAACTATACAACCCCTTAATCCCCTTCTATTAACCCTAAATCAAAAAACCCGAATACCCAACCACCATAAAAATCTGTCATTTGATTCTACTCCTTTTCTGCCGTTCGTTAGTTTCATGCTCCTTCTCGGTCTTCTGTTACTTTTTTGTTCATTGGATTTCAACTTCCCTCTACTCGATCGTGTTCCTGTGGTTTCCCGTCGATCTTCAACTCTCTACTTTTTTAGTCTGTAGTTTTTTTACCAAAACGTGTTGTCTTGCTGCATTTTGATCTCATCTTTTAATTCCCTATACGGAGCTCCCTGCAACCAACACCAGCTGAAGACATGGTGGATTATACAAAGAAAGAACAACAACATAAAAGAGAAGAGGGAAAAAAAAAGAGAAATCTAAAGAGAACTATATGCCTAATTTACCCCTTCAGAAAACATCACTTTCAAGATTAGTATTACGTTTTTACTCTTAATAGTTTTGACCAGCATTAGGTATTTAGCCTTACGTTTTTAACATCGAGAATACTCGATTCGAGCATTCTAGCCAAGCCCTAATTATTATTAATCATCATCATCATCATCATCATCATTATTATTATTATTATTATTATTATTATTATTTTCTTCAACCTTCTACACTATTCTACATCCTTATTGTTTTATTTTATTTTATTTATTTATTATAATATCTTTCAACAATTTCTTATTTGGTCCTTCAATCCATTATTTATCTCTAATTTATTCTTAAATTTATTACTAAATTACTTATTTCAATTATCGACTATTATTATCGTATTATTATTATTATTTTTAACGCATTCTTTAATATACTTCTATACTTGATTTGTGATTATATTCCAAATTTTAAAATTTAGGATGTGACACTCAAGATATACCTCACAAAAAGTTTTATCTTCATCAATCAAGAAACCTTTCCCACATTGAGATTTGGTAGTAGACATTTTGAAAGTTATGAAAAATATTAGGTTGAGTGTTTACTATGATAAAGTTATATGGTTTATATAGAAGTTATAAATATCAAAATTGAATAATGGTAAGTTCTTGATGATTTAGCTAAGATTCGTTTTTGAAGCATCTCCATAATTTTTGATATGACAATACAAAATATTGCAGAGATTCGTTTTTGAAATCCTTTTCCATAAATTTTGATTTGATATACAAAACTTTGCAGAGTCACGTTTTTTTATAAAGACACTGCAAAAAAAAAATTGAGATGTCTTTTAAATCTTTCTCCATAAAATATGATATGACAATACAAAACATTGCAGAGATTCTTTTTCTACAATATGACACTACAAAACAAAAATTGATATATTTTTGGGTGAAGTGTTTAAGCAACGTGCTTGGATAGTTTTTAATAGTTTTCAATAGTATTCAATCTTGGGTGAAGTGTATAGGTTTTTTTCAAGAGTTTAATTAGATTATTGATAAGAAAACTATGAAAATACAACAACGAAGTTCCATTAAAATAAATAAAGTGGTACAAGTAGAATAACTGATAAACCAACTTAAACATAGAAATAAAGCAAACGGTACATAGTCTACTAAATTAACTGAACCTTTAAAACATATTACTTTATTCGGAAAATGAGTTACCATATTGCTCCCATAAATGATTAATCAATGCATTACGAAGTGCATAATGAGCTTCTTTGTCTTTGATTTTTTTGTGACGTGCAAAAAATTGTTTAAATCGAGTTGTTTCATCAACGATGATCTCAACATCTAGTGTTGGTATTGAATTCGGAACTTCAACATTTACAACATCAACACGTTCATCCTCGATGATCATGTTATGCATAATGATGCACGCAGACATAATATCGTGCAAGATATGTTTTTCCCAAATTCGACATGGATCCTTAATTATTGCAAAATGTGATTGCAGAACTCCAAATGCACGCTCAACATCTTTTCTACATGAT
>CATIWJ010342017.1:0-28860 GCA_949640765.1 Croton laevigatus | reverse complement strand
CACAACACACATAAATTCAAATAAAGTATCAAAGTACCACAATACAAAATGCAAATTAAGCATTGTTAAACATAGTGGAGGTAGATTGTTGAGTACTCGCAAATGGCACACTTGATGACGTGCGTGGCGTATCATCCGTTTTCTCTTCCACTTTATTCTTTATGAAGTTTCACATAATGCATCAAGTTGAGGATCCATATTTGCTACATAATAATTAATAAAAATTAGTATTAACATCAATGAAAACTCAAGCAAATATAAATATATGAAAAATCCAAAAATATTTATATTCACCACTTCCGTTACCTTCTCCAAAAGTCCAATCCTTTAGACAAATCATAGCCTCAACAGAATATCTATAAAATGGGATTTCATCTTGCATTGCCTTCTAAGAACGAAGAGATAAAACAAAGTTGACGGAGAACTTCATCAATCCAGTTACTTCACATTCACATTCATGCACTGAACTAGTAAATAGAAAATCCATTCGTCTTATTCTTTGAATTTTTGGGCTTCATTTTTAGAGGATGTATTTATCAATTTCTATGGAATATGTGAATTTCAATTTCGCTAATTTTTCAAAAATAGACGTTGGTGCATAAGTCCAAATCTTTTTGTATTTTTTAATTGAATCCGCGTGTTAGGATTCCAGAGCGGATAAATAATAATTTGTTTAATTTTTCATGACCTAAGACTTTGTTTGTTTGTTTGTTTAGAGAGAAAGAGAGAGAATGGAAAGGGGAAAAAAATGTTGTTTTCCTGAGTTTCGGATATGGAAAATGATTTTATTCTTATCCTTTTTCTATTTTCCTCCAAATTGGAGTGAATGGGAGGGAAATAAGCAACATAATATATTATTTGTTTGGCAAAATTACTATTTTGTCTCTATACTTTGACATAATTCCTGAATTTTGTATATTAAGTTATTATACACTTGTATTTTGTATATTATGGTATTTTGGACATTATGAAATTCTATAAACATGTTTTGGATGGAAATTATAATAAAAGGATAAAGTAGTACATTTGTTTAATCTATAGGGTTAATAAGCAAAATACAAAGATAAAACAATTTAATATGTAAAAGTACACAAACAAAATAGTAATTTCCAATATTTATTTTTAAATTTCTAGAAAAAGTCTAATTTCTTCGTAATACTATTTAGTTAAACAAACTATGAAAAGAAATATGAATTGATTTCCTTTTTTTTTTCCTTTTTATTACAATTTTTTTTCCAACTAAACAAAGGCTTAATATATTAAATCGGTCCCTAGCAAAGTTTAGAGCTATAGGATTAGTTGAAATATGTATATTTGTGGGAATATGATGGTGGAATAGAGAACAATCACCTAATCCAAAGGTTCTAGCTTCAATTTTTATTGCGGATAAGTTGGTAGTATAGTAGTATAGTAAGTTAAGTCTAATTGTAGACTATTTTTGTAAAAACATCGGAATATGTATATTTATATTGTGCAGTGTTTAATAAAATAAGTTGACTTTTTTTTATATTTTGTTCACCTGATTAATACGATGACATTTCTGCCCCATTTGGACATCCTCTGGCCGAAGGTCTCCTCTCATGGGAGACGAGTCCTGTAAGTAGAGCTCTCAAGCTCAAATTTTAATATGCAGAATACCCGTTCAATATTGGTGAATGTGAAGAGACCTGCGTACCTATGGAACCTCATGATCCGGAGCTCAACCGACAATGGCCAATTCTTTGAAACTCTTAACCTCTATTCTTCCATGATTTACAGCGGCACTCGTGGCAATGACTTCACGCTCCCTTTGGTTCTAAAAGCCTGCTCCAATATCAACTCCTTAATCGATGGCAAAAAGGTTCATACCCATGTACTCCTTCTGGGTTTTCAGCAACATTTGTTTGTTCAGACAGCTCTTCTTCACATGTACTCTAAATGCTCTGACCTTTCATCTTCAAGGAAAGTGTTCGATGAAATGTCCGTGAGAAGTTCTGTTTCTTGGAATTCTATGATTTCTGCATATTGTCGTTCTTCTTTAGTTGCTGAAGCCAGTTGGTTGTTAAAAGAAATGCGCCTTCTTGATTTTGTACCCAGCTCCACCACTTTTCTTGGTTTTCTTCCCACTTGTCATCTTCAGGATGGGTTGTCGATCCACTGTTGCGCTTTCAAACTTGGACATATGAATAGTTACGAAATTCCTTTTTCTAATGCTATAATGAAGATGTATGTTAAACATTACCGGGTTCATGAAGCTCGTGCCATTTTTGATGGGATGGGTGAAAAGTCAGTCATTTCTTGGACAACCATAATCAGTGGTTATATGGATTTTGGAAATCTCTCTGAAGCATTCAGTTTGTTTAACCAAATGAGAACAAGCACTGGACTGGACTTGGTAGTTTATATAATTCTTATTTCAGGTTGTGCGCGAGTGGGGAATTTGTTAACTGCTTCATCCATTCATTCTCTACTAGTTAAAGAAGGATATGATAATGAAAATCCAATAAACAGATTGCTTGTGAGCATGTATGCAAAATGTGGAGACCTTATTTCAGCTCGGAGAGTATTTGACATGGCGTGTGAAAAGCGTGTCTTCCTGTGGGCATCAATGATTAGCGGGTATACTCAATTGGGATATCCTCATGAAGCTTTGGAGCTTTTCAAGAAATTATTAGAGACTGATATTAAGCCAGATGAAGCAACTCTGGCTACTATTCTCTCAGCTTGTGCAGATCTGGGTTCACTCAGCATAGGCAAAGAGATAGAAGATTACATTTTGGCTAATGGTTTACAATCGAATCTACAAGTTCAGACCTCTTTGATACACATGTTCTGCAGATGTGGGAATATAGAGAAGGCAAAGGCAGTATTTAAGAGAATGTCAGAGAAGGACTTAGCCGCTTGGAGTTCCATGATAAACGGTTATGCCATACATGGTATGGGAAAACAAGCTCTCGATCTCTTTCACGAGATGCAAGAGATAGACACAATAAAGCCAGATGCTATTACTTGCACCAGCATATTACTGGCTTGCACCCATTCGGGACTCGTTGAAGATGGGTTGAAATTTTTCCAGAGCATGCAGAAGGATTTTGGAATAAAACCCAGTCTAGAACATTATACATGCTTGGTAGATCTTCTTAGCAGAGCTGGTCGACTGGAGTTGGCATTGAAAACCATCAAAGAAATGCCTGTTGAAGCACAAGCATGGGCATGGGCTCCATTTCTCAGTGCGTGCAGAAAACATCAAAAGCTTGAGCTGGGCGAGTTTGCTTCCAGAAAATTGTTTCATTTGAATCCTGAAAGCGTCAGCAGTTATGTCTTAATGGCTAATTTATATACACATGCAGGCAAGTGGAAGGAGGCTGCTGTGACAAGAAGGTTGATGAATGAAAAGGGATTGGTTAAGAAGTCAGGTTGGAGCAACATAGAAATTAATGGTTCTGTCCATATCTTCGTTGCTGGAGATCAATCACACCGTCAGTCAGATGACATCTATAATAAGTTAGAGGAACTAAATGCTAAACTTTTGGAAGCTGGTTATGTTCCAGGAACAGATGCTGTGGTGCATGACTTGGAAGATGAAGAGAAGGCAGAATCATTGAAGGTTCATAGTGAGAGACTGGCTATTGCATATGGTCTTATCAGTACTGAGGCAGGTACCACTCTGAGGATTGTGAAAAACCTAAGAACCTGTGATGATTGTCATTCTTTTCTGAAATATGCCTCCAAAATTACAGGGAGGCATCTTACTGTCCGAGACAGTCACCGGTTCCATCATTTTGAATCTGGTTCGTGTTCATGCAATGATTTCTGGTGATTTACACCTAAAAAATTGATCAAGGGCTCCGAAAATGAAAAATACTCTCAAGCTCATTGGACTTTGACTTGGCTGATGATGATTGCTCTGTTTCCCATTGAAGGATAACTATTTTGTCGGTGCTATGAGGTAAATATCTTCAAGTTCATTTTAAGGATTTATAGATAATAACCTTTGTGTACAAGATGATAATCACGATGAGGATAGTTTGATGGTTTCTCTTTCTGTAGTGTAGATTCAAAATTAAGGAGTTGGAGAGTGAATTCAGCCAAAGAATTTTTTTCGGATTTAATTGGATCAGTTGAAACTTGAAAAGGTTTAAGAGTCGGTTTGATACTCAAACTGCAAGCTCTTTTACAAAGCTAGCTAATTGTCGCCTTTCAGGTGGCTGAACTTTACTACAAGCGGACAGTAAGATAAGCAACAGAGTTTCAGTTCAACGATGACCGCCTACTGACACTGAACCGAGGACAAACAAAGATTAAGCACTGACGGTGAGTGGACATCAAGCTGAAAGGATTCATATTCAGAATGGAATCGTGCACGAAGAGATTGATCCTTCTCAAATTATGAGTGGAGGATTTTCAGATCGGTTCAAAAGCAAAGCACCAAATCAAATGTAAGGGTTCTGGACTTTCAATGGACGGATATAAAAAAGCATTTTTTATTTGTGCATGCAAGAAATACAACAGTTAGATGAGCAGCCTGATATTGTTTAGAAGAAAAATGTTAAAACTTAAATTTTCAATAATCTGATATTGTCCAAAATATTACAATTTCAAAACTTGACTAAATCAGTTGAACCTAATACTCCCTGCAACATCTCTGTACATTAGGTATTAGTTTGCTCTATAGTAAATGAATTTTTGGACCAAAAGAAATCTTAGAACCTGTAATATTGTACATAATATTAAAAAAGAATCGTAGAACCCGTAATATGGTATATAATGATCTTTTTTAATTCATGGATGCCTCCATTTCTCTACTGTCATTAGCTACCAATCATAAGTGTTTTGGGGAGTTTTGTAGAAGTTTTCAAGGTCCTCGCATCTTCTCAACAATGTTCCTGCCCTTCTCCTCAATGTGCCGTCTCTTTTCTTCAAATTTTTCACCCATCTTCTTCCCTAGATCCAACATTCTTGCTCTTCTTCCCATCCTCTTTGGTTGTGAATCATCGTCTTCAACAGCATGATTCTGTTTTTCTGCATTTGTAAGTGACTGAGATGGTGATTGACTCTCTTTGCTTTGATGGCTAATCTCTTCTGGTTCAAAACTCGCCAACAAAGGGCTTGTTAAGTCTTGCAAAGATTTACTGTTTTGCATGGGAGGCTTGGTAGAGCTCTCCGAAGCATCAGAAGAAGCAGAAGTAGATTGGCTATATCCAACGCTCTTTGATTTTAACTGATTGCCATCTGAATCATAATTGGAGGCTCTCTTGTGAGCCTCCTCAGGTTTAGGTTCATCAGACTGGGAACCAACAGCTTCACCTGCAGAGGCAAGATCACTTGTGGCTTCTCGATTAAGCCAAATAAACGGAGCAACTGCCTGAGGAACCCAATCATTCTTTTCAGCTACCATCCATGGAATGGACAAACTTTCGCAGTTTGGAAGTACCATAGTTTCTTTGATGGAAGCCTGCAGAAATAGCATTCGGTAAAGCAATGTGGCATTGGTATGGTGGTGTAGCTAGGAATTTGATCAGTCGGATCACAAATATTTTTCGTACTATTGATAAAATAGGTAATAACATTAAAATAATATAATGTTATAATATTTCATAAAAATCATATGCCTATAGATAAATACTGTATAGAAAATCTTGTGAAATACATTATTTCTATAGAAACAATAAGATTGCTTGGAGAAAACACTTGTAAACCATTTCGAATACTCAACATATAAATACCAAAAACAATGTTCCAGTGGATCCTTCACAAAATGGAGAAATGAAAAATTGATTAGACTTTAGAAACACCTTAGCAATTTAAGTGAATCAAACTATAAAAATTAAAACAACTGAAGTTCATATTTACTCTAACAATTTCAATGGGGTTTCATAACCAAAGTCCACAGGCCTTCCAACTCCTGCATGGCATTAACCATTTATCCTATTCTATGAATTTCTAAGAAAATGCTTACAAACATAACTCTTAAATAGAAAATCATATCATCTACCAAATATACGAACTCAGGTGACTTGGCAGTTCATTTATAGTTTAGCTAGACAGATCACAAACAGTTTTGCTATAGTACTAATAACAAATATGGTTCTGTCAGTACACAAACCAAGGAGGAGGGCAAAGACAAGATGTTCTGCATTCTTTACCTTGTGGAAAAGAAGTGAAGCAGAAAATGACTAGGTTAAGCATTAGTTTTATTCACATAATAGCAAGGGAATCCTATGATGATGCACATAATGTCATAGAAGCAATACATACCTTAAACCTATTTATCAAGAACAAAGCAATATGCGAACTGCTAATCTTGTGTTCCCCAACAGATGACTCCAAGTCAAACTCTATATCAGGCACAGTTGTGAAACCATACCATAACTGATCAGAAGGAGGCGGTTTTATGCTTAACCGCAGAGTTCCTCTTAGAGATGCCGCCCTTATCGATAACGTGATGGGTACCTTGATAGAAACAAAACTAGTCAGCGTAAAAAGGAAGCTTTGACATACGCTTTTACATTTGAAAAATCAACAAGATAAAAAATCACAACAATGTGAAGTAATAGTTAGATTTTCAATATATAACAACTTCTGCAACTTTGCTAAAGTTCAACCTAACATAACCATTTCATTTTTTTTCCCTCATAATCTTTTCCACATCATCACCCAGCTTGAAGCATTTTTAAATTACTACATTTGTAAACATTGCCTGTAGAAATGCTTCATCATCCATGATTAAATAAAGTCATAGAAAAGATAGATTTGCATCAGATAAACGTATTTAAAATCCTCACAACCATTTATAACAAACATTGTCCGTATAAATACGGGCAGCAATACATTAGATGAATGGCACTAACCTGTGAAACCTGTTTTGCAACTGAATTAAGAATCGACTTCCACCTGGATACATTTGTTGATGTTGGCAAATTACCTGTAGAGTTTTTCAAAACATCTGCAAGAAAAAAAGATAAGCTACAATTGTCAGCATTCAACATTGATTTCTTTTAAACAAGTTCATAATGCTGTGTAAATTAGTAATTTCTCTTGCCATACGCAACTAATTTTTATGTCAATGCAAGCAAGAAATTCACACCCTTTAGAGGATTACCTGCAGTTTACTACTTATCCATCTGAATATATTTCCACCATGAACACTATTATTAATTAAAAGTTATTCAAAATAAATAATATTACTTCAAATCTCAACCTGGAAAATGATAGAACCATGTGCATTATATTATACATGAGAAGATAATCATCTAATCTTCACAGGTAATGTTACTTCATTCCATAAAGCAACTGATTCATTATGGACAAAGCAATGTAATGCAACAAAGCCGTAGATGAAAAAACTGCCTTGTAAAAGCATTCCAGTCACAGCATACATAAGCATGCATGGACATTCAAAAGCATCATTCGAATATTCAATAAGCAGAGAATCACTAATGGAATCAAGATAACTTATAGATCAGGGTATCATTACAAGGATCCTATTTTATTCTGTCTCTGAATTTAAATAATTGAAGACATACAAGGAGGATATAAATCTAAAAATCAGTAGTAGTTTATTCTTACCAAGTTTAAGATTCCCTGCATTTCTCAGCTCCTGCTCATCAACGTTCCCTTCAGAAAGATTCAGCTGTTTTCCAAAATATTCAAAACCTTCCAAAAGATCCGAAGAGACATCCCCAACAGAGCTAGATTCTGCGTTTGTATCCCCCATATCTTTCTGAAGATTCTGAACTTCCAGTCTTGTTGCAATATTAAGTACAAACCCACCACTATATTCAACGTCGACCTCCCATGCCCATACCTCGTTCATGTCCATAGGAAGAACTCTAATAGCATGGATATAAGGTGGTAGACTCCCAAAGCCTATATCAGTACATATGATTTCACCAATGTAGCTGGGTGTCCTCATATTGGATAATGTTCTCTATGAATTTAGGAAAAACAAAAAAAAAGAGTCAGTATCTGAGTGTGAGTGTATCTAAATAACAAAGACAATATGGGTACAATCTTGTTCCAATAACTGCACAAGGTCCTTTATGCTTAGATATTTTAGTTTAAGAAACCAAATATTTCAAAACCAAATAGACATGTTTGTAAACCTCCACTGTTAGTTATCTCAACTATCTTAAGTTAACAGCAGATTGGAATTTATCTGCTGGACCAATCCTCAAGGTGCATTGGAGTACATCTACAATAGTAGACATAACATTTAACAAACTTCTATTTGCCTTAAACTTCTACCATTCAAGCAACAAAAAAATGCAGCTTAAATTTCATATCCGGAGATAAGAGACCTGAATGCGTGCTTGTACTGAGCTCTTTATCCTGTCATTGCTTTTGGCATCAAAAAATATACGGGAAACAAGCAAATTCCAACAGAGTGTTCCTTCATCAACATTGAACTTATCATCAGTGTCCAGATCAGAAACAACAGAAATATGACTTTGACTTGATGCATGAGGAAAGGATGACAACGACCGCAATGCCACATTTTCCTCCTCAGAATTCAGAGCTCCCTTCCCTGTTGAAGTATTCTTTACAGAACTACCAGTCAACACTGAATCTTGGGACGAGCGATTCTTGTCATTAAGCTTTCTCTCTTCACGACCTAATGAGAAAGTTCCCCTATTATCTGTCTTTGAAGCCTTTCTGGCAAGCTTTTTCAAAAACAGGCGAACTTTTGATGCAGAACCATCATGCTTAGTCATCCTATCTACTGGCTCAGCATGGAAACCCACTTGGGGTTTCATAAATGAAGGATATCCGGTATTTAGGGATGCCAAGTAAGAGTGGAAACCTTCATGCAGTTTGGTGAACCAATTAAGTCTTTCTTTGTCTTCGCATGAAGCAAGACGAAGGGCTTTACACCATGACTCTTTCTCCCACGATGTGTCGAGATAAATATAAATTGTTTTACTTGCATTATATATCACTGAAGTCTTGCTCTCCACTTTTATAGGAAACCTTTTAGCCCTGTAATGTCATAAAATTTGCATGGGGATTCAGATAAATAGTGTCAAGATTCACTTTTAATTGATGAAAAATTTTACTTTTCTTGGCTTCATATTAAAAGCATAAGAAAATAAAATATTTTTCTTTCCATGAAAGGGAAGAGCAAAACAAGCACTAAAACCATGTAGTTCAACAATTTTTCTCAACTAGATGAGGTAAGAAAGGATATCTCATGCAGCCTATAAAAAACATATTAGAGTAAAAATTTCATAACAGGTTTAGTTAGAAAACCAACTACATTAAAGCAGTGACCCACGTGACAATGATACTTAGAATTATGAGGCACAGTGAGAATGATAGGTCTGTGAATTCAGTTCAGATAGATGGAGAGAAAATGGAGAAGCTTGTCTGCTGTGCCAATCCACTCTTTCAAAGGAAAAATAAAAAAATTGGATGAAGTGGGGGAGCATTTTATTGCCCATAAACACGAGGTGAAACATGAGAAAGATTAAAGCTGTGGTTAGCATGATGCGAGGGTAATGAAATCTAATCTAATGTAAAGCATATTTAAAAAAAAAAAAATGTGTTTTTTTTCCTTAAACTAAGTAATGCATGTATCAAATGAACTTTAGTTCATTATCTTGAAATAATGAACTAAATTTCATTTGATTAACTAAATTTCATTGGATTAGGTTAAATTACTTCAACTACATCATACAGAAAGCATCAAAGAAAAACAATAAGTCAGCTGATCAATGAAAAAGTGTTTATATGGCAAATGATGGTTGTACCATTTTCTTGAGGGAAGGTCAGTAGCAGAAACAGCATCAATTGTACAACTCTTTAATGGAATAGCGGCTTGAAAACCATCTGAATCCGTCAAAATAAGCAGTCGGTCCTTGATTTTTGCATTCCTCTTAACAGGGTTAACCTCGAAGAACTTCTTCTTTTGCTCTTTTGCAGCTTTTTCTGCCTGCCAAGTTTTGGGGAGCTTCTCCGATTCTAAAACCCACACAACTCCCTAAAAAAGCCCAACAGATTCCAAGTTTTAAGCAAAACTAAATTAAAATAGTAACACAGAACAGAACAGTTATTTTATTTTTTCTTTAAAAAAAAATATATAAAAGCACAGACCTTCTTATTGTAAGCATAATCGAGAGACTGCTGGAGATCGAGATCTCTATGAGATAAAGATTTAGGGTCATCTTTTCGGATTTTTTGATTCAATCGTTTTATAAAGACATAAACTCCCAAAGCTTCAAAGGCAACAACAGCGACTGCCCCAATGGAAAATCCACAGAGAAATACTAGTAGCCACCACATCACCTTCCTTCCTTCTTCTTCTTCTTCACTCGATAAAATGTAGTTTCTGAACTGAAGCTGGTGATGTTTGAGACTGTGAGCGATAAGATTGGATTATGGATCCATAACCATAGTAATCAAAGAAAGGAAAAGAAAAGAAAAGCAACCCATGAATCCATTGTTGATTGTGTTAGTGATTGAAGAAGAAGAAAGTTGATTCGAAAATTGAAGGAAATTAAGAGAATAATAATTATTCAAATCAGTGAAACGCGTGGTGTTTATGTTGTTGGGAATTAAGAAGGAACCGTCGCTCAACGGTTGCTTAATTCGACAAACCTATATGGTTTGGGTTGGCACATGATTACCGTCCATTATCAACTTATAAGCATATCATTAATTACCTTTAAATACTAGATTATTCATTTACTTTTTTTTTTTATCATTTTCTTTGAAAAACTGCTTCTTTTAAAAGTCCTGCGCTATGATTTGTTTGGTAAAAAATCTTAATTAAATAAAATTAATAATTGCATTATAAGTTCGTAGATCAACTAACTCTTCTAAAAAAAAAAATTCGTAGATCAACTAACAATACCTTTGTTATATAAACTTGATACTATCATCAATTAAGTTTGAGCTCAATTTGGTAAGTTCAAACGTATTGAACTTCATAAGTTTTTTGGGATAATATTAGAAAGGACTCAGAAAATAATTTTTAATTTAATTATATTTTTAGTTAAAAAATATATTTCTATTCTTGAAAGGGTAATATTTTAATTTTTAATCTTAAAAAAAAAATTATGTTCATTCTTTTCTTTTTAATAAACTGTTTATAGCATATTTATAATACGTTTGTAATTTCTTTATAATTAAAAAGTCACTATATAAAGAACTATCTTTAAAAAATATAATATATAAGGCTTTAAATTCTTTAAAAGTGTAGTAAAATTTAGTTGGCTATTCATGTAAAAACTCATTTTAAAAAAGAGTATTGAATATGATAAGTTCAAATGATATTATTTTGTTATTTATTTATTTATTTAGTATTTGTATAATTAAACAAGGTAAACATAGCCACGATTGAAGTTCAATCTTAACTAATAAATAAGCTCAAATGCATTGAATTCGAGCTCGATAAGTTGAAATGACATTGTTTTCTTATTTTTTATTATTAATATTATAAATCATATGGACATGCTCAATAAGTCAAACTCACAAATTAGCTCGATAAGTCAAGCTCACGAGCTCGTGAACTAGCTCCTCGACTTGTTTATTAAGCGAGCTCAAAAGCTCAACTTATTTATCTTTAAAGCTGAACTCAAACAAGTTTTTATGGAGTCAACTCCAATAGCTTACATGTGAGTTCAATATTGTTTTACAATTCTAAGAGCATCTCCAATATTATCACAGTTTAGAGTTAATGTGTACAAAACATATGTATTGTGTGAAAGTAGAGTTATATATAATGAAAGTAAACAAGATATAAACTATCATGCACAAACCCCCTAGAGTAAAACTGTGTCCTCGTATCTTATCCGCATGATTTGGTTCGGTTCACGGTTTTAAATATTGCTGATCCGAATTTTAGTGACCTGTTTCAGAGTTTTTTGTTCAAGAACCAAACTGGACCACTGACCCGAACATCACTATTAAAACTACACCGTTTTAATTTGTAAACTTATTTAGACATTTGGATATTTGATTATGATATTTTATTTTTGGATATTTGATTGTGGTTTCAAATCATTTTGTTGTGTTTTGATGATAAATGAGCACATATGAGCGTGTAAATAGGTGAATCAGTAGCTGAAATTAGCTTTATTAACTATTATAATAGATTTTGACAATTTATCTGCACTATTGGTTTATTTTGGATCCGAACCATGTTCAATTTGGCCCTACTTCAGTTTGGTTCTCGGGTTGGCAAATGACCAACACGATAGTATCAGTTCACATTTGGTTCGGTTCAGTTTTCTTGACCAAACAACATTTGCATGCCTCTAATTTACACTAAAACAAGAAAACTAATTTTTTTTTTGTGAGTTAATAAATTTAAGTTTAGAATTTAAATGATTAAGACGTTAAATATTATAAAAATATAAAGCTTCTTGAACTCAATGCTTTCCCATCAAGCATCTAATAAAGTGGAAAAAGCGAGGAAGAAACTTGAAACTAAATTGATTGAATTTTTTGGGAACATATGCTTAGTTAGGAATATTCGTAAGTCACCCCAACCATTTTAATCAAACGCACCAATTAAATTATAATTAGAACAAGAACCAAAACTTTATTGAGGTGTACACTTAGGCATGACTTTTGCCTTTTCTTTTTATTTTTTTTGAAAATAGTAGCACGGATCTTTTGTATAAAGTTTTGAGATCAAATACAGTGAATCATAATTTTTGAATTTTTTCTCTGTATTATAAATAAGATAGAATATGTACCATTCAATTTGCAGTCGTGTCTAAAATGTAATACATAGCAAAAATCTAAAAACTGTAATGTAATATATTTGATCGATCATAGCGGTGCGCTGCTGATAATGTCCAAAATGTCCACTAATTAATTAATGTTAATTAGTGGGAGTTTGGTGGTAATAACTATTCATTTCAGATTTGAGTGACTATTTTGAGTGAGGTTTTTTTAGACTGTTTATTACCACATGATTGATATTTCAATTGGAGGTTATATTTGGCTCAACGACATTGTTTCCTCCATCATTTATCTAATGATATGTCAATTTGCAAGTCTGAAGAGTTTTTTTTTACCCTTTCATTTAGCATGTTGCTTATTAGACACGATACATTGATTCTCTTTTATGAATTATCTTATTTTTATTGTTTTGTGCTTGATACATTAGAATTTTTTAATTCGAAATTTATAGCTTCTGGTTGTTTTCAATTGATTTTTAATCTATATGGAGAAAAAATAGTAGCATCTCTTAAAATCTTAATTACATACCGTGATGAATTATAGTAGGCCTCCATTTGCCCTTATAAGAATAAAAAAGAAAAACAGTGATGGGCAAGAGCAATGGTTAGCCTGCTTATTCCATTTTCCTACTAAAATTCTGCAATCGTACATTTTTTAGTATTTCTTTGTTTGCCACTAAAATTTTGCCTTAAAAATTCTCATCTTTTGCCTCAGAATCACCCTATGTTAAGAATATATAACAACAAAAGAATGACATATAATTAGGTACGTGATATTTGTTGGGAAAGATGATGAAAAATAAATGACTAATAAATAAATATGTCACTTCTAGGATCTAACTTTTCCCAGTCTTGTGTAAATAAAATGGGCAAAAATAATTCTGTATATTTCACTAAGAAAAATTTAATCAAAATACAATAATAATCTCACAAAACAATGGTGGCTAAACTCTCTCTTGATTTTATCTCAAAAGAGGTTTGTCTCTCTCTTTCACTCAAATGCTTTCTTATCTTTCAAAACATTTTTATATGTATTTTGTTTCTTCTCTGATGATTTTCAAATGAAAACTCATCCTATTTATATTACAAATACATGTTAATAATAGTTTAGTTATAATTAACTTTTTATGTTTTCTCCGTTAAATTTTTTCCTTTTTTTTTATGCTTCCTTGTTTTTCTCTTTTGTTTTTTTTCTTTTCTATTTTTATTTTTTTCTTTTTCTTTTCCTCCAATTAAGAAGAATTTCTCATCAACTTTCACTGGAAAAATCAGTTAATACCATCAATACTAGTCAATACATTTATATACAAGTAAATAAACGTCAATACTAAATACTAGTAAATATTAGTCAATAAAAGTCAATATGTGTAAACAAACATTCAAATGTAAAGATTGGCTGTGCTTATTTCCATTGCTTTCAATTCTATTTTCTTGCTGCATTCTTTAGTTTTAATTGTTTTTGTCCAATTCTCAAACACCTCTTGTTCTATTTTAGCACTATAGAAATAAACTTGACTAGTTCCTGTAGGATTGACCTTACTCATTACTGTTTACAAGTCTTTTTGAGTAGGTTTTGATTTTTAGTGGTTTGACACCCATCATATTACCATTTAAATGTTTTTTTCCCATAACTTCTTTTAATTATACTTGAACCCCACTTAAAAGCTTTCCATTTAGTCCTTTATCGGCTAATAGTAATATTTCCCCATATGTGCTGTTTATCCACAAAAAAGACTTTAAACCTTTTCTTTATAAAATTTATCAAAGCCATGATAAAATATTTTGGATGAGTGTGTGCCGAATTAGTCGATCTTTGAAAAATTGTTTGAGTCATTTGGAACTTCTCATGCAAAATCGTGTCAAACACATTAAAATTGCAGCGGAATAAATTAAATCATAAGAAATTAACGTAGATCAAGTAGCATTAATCTAATCCAACTAATAATAAATTCAGCCCTTACCTCTATGTTAGTCGAACATCTGTTTGCTCCAAGTCACCAAATCCAAATTCCTTTTCACTATTAGAACAATTTAGAAACTACCAAAAGATTACTCCCCTCAGTTGTCTCACACACAAGGATCAAAGGGAAGATTAAGGTGTGCTAGAACTAAAAATTGAAGCTTACTTTTCCTAAGAGAATTTGGCCAAAATCGAAAAGGGGAAAAGAAGAGAGAGTTAAGATTTTTGGTTTGTCTTCTAAAGATGGCCAAAAATTATCAACCTATTTTCTACTAATTTTGACCTTTTATATTTTAACCCAAACAATGATTTTCCTATTTATAATAACCAGCCAAAATTCCTAAATCAAATTAGGAGTTTAAATCCCTATTCAAGTACGATTAATATTTGATTATTCTAATCAGATATCTTATTCTATGTTGAATAAGATTTTTGCCTTCCTTTTAATTAATTAATTGATCAATTGGGCCTAATTTAATATTTAAATGAGCCTAATTAGTGCATGCTAATAATTATTAAATAATTAATTAGCCCAATTAGGAATAAGTTTCTAAGTCCAACCTGAACCCTTTTATGTGTGGGATCCAAAAGACACGTTCAATGTTGGCAATAGGCTCAAATATTATTTAAGTCTATAAATCATAATTGGTCTCTAGCAAGACATTATAATTATCCAAATCGAATCAAGTGTCATTCGTATGAATTAACCAAGCATGTAACAATCTTATACAACCCTTTGTCTTTACCGATATCACGATTAGCATAAGGCATGGTCACCCTTATTTATTACTAATTCATTTTCTTAATTCTCCACTGATACTGAGTAAATCAGATAGATGATAATACTTATCATCTTATCCAGGGCATGGCCACACACTACTAAGTTGTCACAAATTAAGTGGCTGATGATATCTTTTCTCTTGCAGAAAAAGTGACAATTCCTTCACTCCACTCATGTTTTTTAGCATGATTCTTGGCATACCTAATCATATCCGTACTTATCACTTAGTTACGAGCACATTAGACATACGTTTAAGTACACGAGAAATCACCTAAGAACCCATAGTAATTTCAAGTCTATGGATTCAAGTATAAACATTGCTTGAGAAATACTTGTGACCAAAACCATATGTAGTATTCTCATCAAGTGGAATGATCCAATACAATGTTTACTAACATATACTATGTGTCTCTAATCAATATCTCCTACCCTATGATCCATAAAATAATATCATCTCATAGAGTATATACCAGTCTTAATTTATTATCACTCCTATGATAATAATCGACTAGGGTATTTAGAATAGTATTTTTTACAGCTTTTAGGTTTTATTGTCCAGATCACATATTCGATAACTTAAGCAGAATTACTAAACCTCCCTTGATTTGATTGGGTTAATAGAATCTGTTCTAAGGTTATTTCCCTTATGTTTTTATTATGCTTCTGCTGTATTTTTGTGATTGTCACGATTTTAGACATATGGGAAACCCAACATCTTGGCCCTTACCATAAGCTGTAGGCACCTCGAAGACTCGGACTGAAGTTGAGCAGTCACTCGCTTTTAAATATCAGGATTCGTGATTGCAGAAATTTAAGCAAATAAAAAGTAATTACAAAATTTAACGACCTTAAAAAGGTTAGGGGTGGTAGACAGAGCGACATCAAGTTTTAGGACGAAGTGGCATCTATTAATTATTTCTAATATATAAGGGCTTTACATGGAAAATAGCGAGGTCAGGCAGAAATTAGCGACCTCCAACAAAAGAAGCGGTTGCCAATTCCTGACCCCTCAACCTAAAGAACTAAAAAAAATAAAGGTATGGTAAAATGTTAAAAGAAAAAAAAGATAACTTGCTAGAGAAAGTGTGACGTTGATAAAGCCTACCAAGGATGCGAAATTTGATAAAAAAATCTTAGCGGCAATAGCTAATAAAAAGTAAAAATGACCTTTCCCCTTTTATAAGCAGGAAATGACATTAGAACCCGAGTACATTTAAGGCCTTCATTTACTAGCGTGCCTTTGGCAATCTATCTAATGGGCAAAGGGCAATGGAGTAATTTCTCGAGGGGTACCAAAACATCCTTACATTAGAAAATTTTAAAAATTAGGGTGAAAATCGTTCCGGCCTAAACACGTTCAAAAAACAAAGGACAAGAGGAGGTCACGATTGAGAACTCGAGGGAACATCCTCTAACAAGTAAGGCTAGTTGATCCAAGACATGAAATGACTTGGACCGACTAGGGAGACATCTGTAAGCCATCTCTGTGGTTTAGGACTCACTAAGGCTAGTTGATCCAAGACATGAAATGACTTGGACCGACTAGGGGGACATTTGTAAGTCTCCTCTATTGTTTAGGACTTACAAGGGGTAGGAAACTTTATACCTGGTCTGTAAAGAGGTCATTTTCACTGGATATAGAGCACGATTGCCTTTAGCCTGTCCAGCGAAAGGTCGCTCATTTATGGATAAGGGAGATGTCGCTCCAATGACCTCAACTTCCTTATCCACCTCGACTGATGGACCTATAACATCAAGAAGCCGCTTGCCTCGAGATTTAAGAGGCCCCAAATCTTTTACTGGACAAGGGTGTTTCCAAAATTTTATCACCATAGACTCCCCATAAAAAGCCATCTTCTATCACCAGTTAAGGGTAATCGAAACTTAAGCTTTCAGTAAACTTAAAGGATTATTAGCATATAAAGTGACAGATTAAAAAGAAAAAAGCATTAGTTAGACATAGTATGCTAAAATTAGTATTGTTTTTTACTTAAGATTCTTGTTCTTCAATTAAATGATTGTTTATGTAGAGAATTAAATATGAAACCATGAGGAGAAGGAGAAAATAGAAGATTAGCATATGAAGGAGCAAAAGAAAAAGAATGACTAAGGTTTGATATTTTAACATTGACTACAATTGATTATGTGTTTGAATATCTAATTAAGTATGTGTGTATTGTGTATAAAGAGATATTATGCCTATATGTTCTGTTAAGATCATGAATTTGAAGTAGGAAGTGTTAATTTACATGTTGGAAGCGCTTTGATTAGGTTAGAGTTGAACAGCTTGTAAAAAATATATAAATAAAAAGTTTTCAAAAATTCACCTATGCCTTTAGCTTAAATTTTGACTATATAAATTACTTAATTTGAAATAATGGTAGGAGACATTTTTGTAGCACTATGAGTTATCTATCCATAGGATTCAGAATCACTCTAATTGGAGTTGTAAATCAAAACTTATGACTAAAATGGTAACATACGTGCAGTCTAGAATTCAAATATAGCACATGAGACATATAGGTAGCGTGAGCTACACCTCAAAAATGATCCAGATTGTCCATAAAGTTAATGTAGCATGTGTTGACATCCATAAATAGCGCTCATTACGCCCCTAAAATAGGATATTTAAGGCAAATAAGCCTAATTATGCATAGTATAAGGTCATGTAATAACATAAAGATTAAGATTATATAATTAAGTGCATGTATTGCTGAATTAATAAGTATTCTAATAAATGAAGAAATAATTAAAAGATAAATAAGAATAATTAAGATAAGTTAAAGATTAATCATTAATAAAAGAAAAAAGTAGGCACTAACAAATGAACCAAGTAATGAACCTGAATTGGGTCTTAGCTAACCAAAAAACTTATAAAACTTAGGTGGAGAGAAATAAAGAGATAATAAAAGGGACTTAGGATAACCAAATGAAAATAAATTAGGAAATCTAGGAAAACCAAACTCAGGTAAGGACACTTAAGTAACTTTAAATATAATATAAGGTAGAGATAGGGTCATATAATATCTTAAAGTATAATAGTAATAAGAGATAAGATAAGAGATTAGGAAAAATATGAAACTATAAATTAAAAATTAGAGCAATAAATAGTTGAGATTGGAAAAGAGAAAACAATTAAACATGGTATCAAGTAAGTAGTAAGTAAAAAGGGAGTAGGGAATTATACAAGAACGATAACTAAATAGGGAATCACAAGGGGTTCAAATACAAGAGTTAGGACACTTGTATGAATAAATTCAGTAGTACTTCACTAACTAAACCTTAAGCTATTAATTTAACTAAGAGACTGAGAGCTTAAATAAGACATTATCGAATAGTGAAATCTACATAATCACAAAGTATAAAAGTAAGAAACACCAAGATGCTTCCTTTATAGGAACTATTAATTTAATACTATGAATATAAAAAAAGTTAGCTGAAAAATAAATAAATAGCAAGTTAAAAAAAGAATTATAAATATCAATTATATAACCTACATACAACATCTCGAAACATATCGAATTACATGAGTTGTTAATTATACATGTTGCTTTATTTGGTAGTAGGTTAGAACTAGATAGGTAGGATATTGCATACCATATTGCATATCATATTATTCATGTAGTGTTGCTTTTTTTTATTAATATGATTGTTATGATTTGGATATTGACCTATGCAAGGCTATTGTTAGGTGACCTGGAATTTGGATTATGGTTGATGTTTATATATTTGACTTTAGCAGCTAATAAACCGTTTAACAAATCAAACAGTATCAAGTTACAATAATACTCTATAGAGCAAATTATAACCAAACTTAGTAACAAATATTATATAAAGCTCATTCAACAGAATACACAATAGGAGTTAAATCATTAATTTATTAACCAAAAATGGCATAAAAGAATAGTTTACACTCGAAATACTATTTATGAATCAACTTAACCAGTAAAAGATAGCCAACTAATATATGATGGAAGAGATAATAATCTATATTGTTTAAATAATAAAAGTGGACAAGGAAAGTAACCTAGTTAATAAATCATAGATAGAATAATTAATAAATAAGGTAAAGTGAACCCGAAAGTGAAGAGAAAGAAGAAAATAAGCAAGTAGAGGGTAGAAGTTACATTAAGAACATTTTCTCTAAATCTATAATCTATAAATAAGATTCAAATAAAATAAATCACAAGATAGGGAACCAACAAATAAGGGTTCTAAATATTTTAGTATGTCAGAATGATTTGTATAGAACCACATGTAGGACCATTATATTTGAAATGATCATAAGTGGTTGTGTGATTCTGACATTATGCTTGATCTGAAGAATGTAAAGGGAAAGAATGTATGTTCATAATTGCACGACTATATGATTATTTATAATTAGCCAATGTTAAAGTACCCACTAAGCAATTGCCTAGCGAGTTTATTTTTCTATTATAGGTTTTGAAGTCAAGGCATATAGATAGGAGTCATCAAGAAAGCAATATCAAAGTGCGCAACAGGAAGCGAAGTGGAAAGTTTAGCAGTATTTACTTTGGCATGTACTATGATATAATGAAATGTAAATATTTCTAGTTAAAGATTTATGTACCTTGTAATGAAGTTGTAATAAAATAAAAATTTTAATTCAGAGTATGTTTTGATATCATACAAGTTGTGTTTACACATGTAGAATAATCCTCTTAAATCGGTTGAAAATAGTCAGGATTAAGGGGCGTTAAAGTTCCGACCCCAACAACACCCATTTCGAAATAACTCCTAACTTTTAGCTTCTAGTTCTTATTTCTTAACTTCCTTGTTTTGAATGAAATTCAATTTCACTTCAAAATTGATTTAGTTTGCTGCTTTCAACACTAGGAAAAGCTCTCACAAGATATAACTTTCAAACTCAATATATTTCATTTCAAATGCATTCGAAATGGCTTGAAATTCAATTCAAGTTGTTTCTTCATTATTTGCATACATAATGACTTAAATTCAATTAAGTGGTTCTATCAATTCAATTACAACTGAAAAGTCGAAATAGCTTAAATCAAATTTAGTCATTTTTCAATTTAAATACAACTCGAAAATACTTGAAATTCAATTCAATTGTCAATTTGTTCATGGTGGCTTGACATTCAATTTAGGACTTCATTTCAATTATTACAAAGGTTGGCTTAAAATTAAATTTAAGTCAATTACGATTCAATTACAATGGACGTTCGACCTACAATTGGCCTTGATTTCGAATTCAAATTGAATACATAGGCGATTTTGAGTTTTCATCTCAAAGCTCAAGCGCAATTATCTAACTAATTTTATTTTTGTGTTCTTATTAATTTCTTGCTTTTGATCTTGTTTTGCTATAGTAATCTTGTTTATTTGAATTTTTGTTTCATAAGGAAAAGTCAATATGCATTTATCTTATTTTGTTTATTGCATTGGATTTGACAATAAATTCATTTATGGTAACTATCATATTTAAACTTAGGTTAGTGAAATTGCAATAAAATTAAGTATATTTAAAATAGTTTAATTCAAGTATCTTTAAAAAAAAGGAAAATTAAAATCAATTTAAGTAAAGTTTAGATCTTCATGCACTTTTATAATCAACACCTTACAAACAAAAAACCTAGTCCCACCTTCAAAAGAAAATCATCGTATAGGAATTCTCTCTAAAAAGCCCTTCCCTTGTGGCTGCCGTCGGTGCTTCCCACCGGCTGTAACACCCCGTATAAGTTTACCGAAGTATACCTATAAAAGGGCTACACGTGTGACTCCCCTTCTAAACTCACAAATGAGCTTAGAAGAAATGTCACATTCTCTTAGTGTTCGAGTCAGTTACCTACTCATACTTTCATACACAAATAATTACAATTACATCATAACATTTCTATTAAGCATGCTACCACCATCAAAATAAATTTACTTACAATATTTGCATAACTACCATAACTACAAGTATTTCAATGCTCAAAAGAATATAATTACACATCCATAATCATTCCTAATTAATTTATGTACATGCCATTTCTACAAAAGACTAAATGACCAAAATAATACCCAAAAGAATATGCTGTTGTGCTGAGAATGACCGGCTGCAACAGACGTCTATCTACTCAGCTACTTCCTTCAACCTATGAGTTTAAACAAGTAAACTCGCTGAGCAAAACTATTGCTCAGTGGATGCTTTAATCGAAGTTGAAATAAAACATTTATATAAAAGCATTTAAAAACATGTAATTAAACATAATAAGCATTGGAAATGGAAACAGTAAATATATTTTGGCATTGGTTAAACATTTATTCAAATCACATTTTTAGCTCTAATGGCACTCAGAAGAACTCGACGATAAGAATCGGGGCCCTATGCATATCTCATATAGCCATCGGACTATCACGATGATATGATAGATTATATATATCTCATGTTTTTCAGATTCCAACATGTATTCCGTATAGCCATCGGACTTTCACTCCAATACGATTTTCACATATCAT
Organism: Croton laevigatus; assembly: GCA_949640765.1. NCBI lineage: Eukaryota > Viridiplantae > Streptophyta > Magnoliopsida > Malpighiales > Euphorbiaceae > Croton > Croton laevigatus. Next base: position 6,968 of record CATIWJ010342017.1, on the reverse strand, counting down.
TTCATCAATATCATATCATTTCTGCGGTTTAACCCTACGATGCATCGTATTCTTATCACTAGCGTTCTAAAGCGAGCCACATGAGCATTTAAACCAAGTAATAATTCATATTGCAAATACAATCACATGCTCATCATTTGATTCTTATTCTCATTCAATTCTCGCAATAAACTTCCTCATTTCTATTTCTCATTATCATAAATAAATGTTAAATTTCAAGAACAAATCTCATTTCGTTTAAATCTCATAAAATTTTATTTGAAAATCTATCTAAAAAGTTGTGATCGTCAAGCGCGCTACCTTGGTAACGAGCGCGAGGATTTCCTTTCTTATTACCATCGCGAACACGGCCTCCACAAGGTATATAATGGTCACGGGCACGCTGGGTAAAATAGGCAGTCGCGAGTGTGACAAGCACAAGGGCGTGACCGTCACGTGCGTGATGAATGCCTTAATTACCTTCTGACTCTCCATAAGGTAGTCGTGAGCGCGACACCTATGCGAGCAGACGGATTTTCTTTGCATTTTTCAAACATAATTTCAAATCAGGCTTCCAAATCAAATAACCCACAACCATAGTAATATTAAGCACATCTTAGCAAGTTCAAGGTATACTTAACTTCAAGAAAAACGTAGTGATTCTTTAAAGCCCCCAAATCAAGCAAACATCTAAATTTTCAAAGAAATTTAAAATCAACTTGAAAAGAAAATAGGTTAAAGCGTCAAACCTCACAAATAGAGCTTTCCACAAGCTCAAGCCACTTCCTTTCCCTTGTCTTTAACTTTAGTCTCCAAATCTCTTATAAAACGCATGTATTCTTAGCTTACATTCAAGAAATCAAGTGAAAACCCTAGTTTCTAACTTAGGATTTCTAATAGACTCTTACTTTGACTAATTCTAATTTAACTACTCATTCTTGATAATTTCTAGCACATATTCTAAAGGTTCTAACTTAACTTTACATAAACCCTAATTATTACCCTTACCTCATAAGTCTTCTAAACTTCTTTGAAATTCCCTTGTGCTTCAAGGTGTTAGGCTCAAATAAGGGTCCTAGTTCTTAAAGAGAGAAGACCGGCTAGTGTTGAGTAGTGAATGGGGAAGATGGAGATATGGAGTTTAGGGTTAGAGTTTAGAGAAAACAAGGAGTAAGATGGAGAGGGGTGGGGCGGTGGAGAAGAAGAGAAAAGGGGAAGAATTCTCTAGAATTTTATGGAGAAGAATGAAGAAATGTTAGGTATTTATAGTAATTTTTCTTGGGCCCTAGAGTTAAGTCCATGAATGTGGGCTTGACCCAACATACAACTCTCTTCCTTCTTTTCCTTTATTTCCCATAAGGCCCATCTTCCATAATAACTAACCCAATCCAATTTTATCTATTAGATAACATAAAATTTACCTCAGCTTTAAGTCAACGCTTAACACGGACTTTGAGGTCAACTCCGACGCTCATATGCCTCGGGACTCGAAACTCCTATAAAAATATCATTAGCTTCTAATAACTTAAGAAATACTAACTAAAGGGGGGAAGGGGGGGGGGAAATGGGATGTTACACCGTCGGTGGCCATCCTCTCTTTGCTTCTTTGCTTTTTTATCTAATAATCGTTTGCCTATGTCTTTTTCTGTGAGAGAATAGTGCAATTTTCTTTTGTTTCTGTGCAAATCTTAGGGTTCATCCTCTCTTTAAGGTTCATTTCTTTTTTCAGTTTCTTTTGTTTTTATTTTTGTTGATCTTTGTTCTGTTCTTATGGATCTGCTAGTTTCTTTCCTTCTCTGTGTCCTTATGTCCTTTGTGCTGCTACCCTCCGATCTTTATCTTGCCCATCTAAATATCTGGATCATACAACCTGTCTTCAAACCCTTCTTTTGATGTTTTATATTACAGGTGGGAATGGAGAGAACTAAAGGCTTGTATGAATGAAATGATAGGAGCCGAAGGGGGAGGAGGCGGGATTTATTTGTGTTGTTCTTTGTTTCGTATTGTTTTGGGTTATTGTTCTTTGCTCAGCTGAATACCATCGACAGAGGCCAGATCAGGCTTGGTCTGGTTAACGATACAAGCTGCACTCCAACTGTTCGATAAAATGCTTCAATGGCAATTCACTTATAGCCTGCGGGGTAGCCGGCATAGCTAGTTTGCTAATTATGTTTTTTTGGCTTCTGTTTTCATGTTTTTTGTTTTGTTCTTGTAATTTTCTATATGTTCCAAATATCTAGATGGGCTTTAGATAATTTGTTTTACAGTTTCTGGATAAGCAGTCTTCTCGACAATTGCTGTATCACATATTCTTTTCTCTCGTAGTAAAATTACGAACGTAATGTTTTTATCCTTTATCAAAAAAAAAAAAACATAATCCCCAAAATGATTCGAGATAAGCTTCCTTACAAGAATTAGATTTTTTTTTATTAAAATTAGATTTTTTTTTCCTTAATTTTTCCTAAATATTACCTGTATTTTTTTTATTTCTATATTCATTTTCGTCAATACCAAGAAAATCTGCATTTCACCAATATCAAAGAAAAAATGATAATAAAAAACTACTAAACTCTTTACAAAATTTACTATAAAAGGAAATTTTAAAAAATTGAAAAATACATCCAAAAAAGAAAATGCAAACAAATGGAAAAACAGAGGTAGTAATAACAAATGAAAAAACAGAGGTAGTAATAAAATTTAGAATACGACTCCTAAAAATTATTTTCCGTGCTATGTGAGCCTCTCAAATTTTGGAAAATTACACTTTAATTAATTTTTCTCAAACTGTAACTTTTAGGCTGATATCGAGAATAGGTATATAACTAAGAAAGGAAATATATATATTGTCCTTTTTTGGTGTGTAGGAATAGAAAATACACATATTTTTCAATCCTTTTGCTAGAGATACATAGGTTGCTTCGGTATATATGTTATGAACAGATTGACAGCAAGCAGTTGGCATTGGAGAGTATTGGAGGGAAACCCTCAGTTTATTATTGTGGCAAATAATTCAGATTATGAACCTGAAATTATAGCAGGGGCAGGTCCGGCACCTGGCAGGTGGTCGGCCGCCACATTCTATGTTATTCTATAAATTGTGTGCATTGCTTTAATAATATATAATAAAATTAGAAGACTTTGACAAAACGTCTCAAGTAGTGCTGTGGTAATATGCTCAACCTCACTCTTTAGAATCTTAGCTTTTAGTTTGGACCAATGCAATTACAATATTTCTTTTTTCTACAACATTTTTCCTTCGCTCCCTCCGTACCTTTATCTTATTGCAAAGTTAATTGTGATATAAATTTTTCTAAAACTATTTTCATTTTTAATTTAGTTATTTGTGATTTTATTTTAACGTTAAACTATAAGAATATTAAAGAACTAAGTATATGAACGTATGAAAATTTGTTATTTTAATTCATGATTTAGGATATACAAAATTTTAGAAGCATATGCACAGTGTGATATTTGACAATTAACTGTGCTTATTTGTTGATTCACTTGAACAATTGTGGCTTTGAGAGGTAAGTCATGTTAATCTATTAGATCACTATTTATACCTAATTTAAACAATAGAAGCCTTTTTATAAAACCATATATAACAGGTTAATTCATTAATCATATTTTTTAGTTCATAATCGGTTATATTTGGTCTAGCATTAGTTATTGGTCATGGTAGTGATGAATGCAATTGAGTACTTTGCAATTGAGCTTTAATTGATATCAATACTTTTTTTTGATTAATCTTATTTTGAAATATTAAGATGTTTTTGGTGTAAAAAATTTATTGATTAATAATTTTGGTGAATGAAACCTTTTGAGACCACATATGATTGTTTAGTTTTTAATTTTTTGCTAGTACTCATTTGGAAATTAACATAACTCATTTTGGAAGGTATTTCAAGTAAGAATCTGGTCGTTACCGTCGAAACCCCTCCATTTAAATTTCTGGTTACGTCATTAATTTATGGTATTTATTTTGTGATAAATATTGAACAACTAGATATTTAAGGGGCAAAAACACCATCATGAGAGTACAGTATAAAGAGCAGCAAAGTATTTTAAAGAGTATAGATTAATGGCCGTTGCTAGGGATGGCAATGGAGCCGTATCTGCGAAAATTACTACTATCCGTTCTAAATCAGTTTAGTATTACTCATACTAAATTTGTAAAAAACTCGCGTACTTTTTTAATACACCTTATCAAATTCATCCCAAATCCGTTTATTACTAAGTACCCATTTAATAAAATTTTAGCTGTTTAAAAACATTGAAATTATAAATAATTGAAAAACACAAATAAAATTTAAACCAAAAATTTTACCTGTTTTCCAAGCATGTAAAATTACAACAACTAGTTATTCTAAAAAAAAAGAAAAAGAAATGCAACGACAGTTATAATTAATTAAAATTCAACAAACTTGAATTTTTTTTTTCTTATTAAATATTTTATATATTTTTTTTCAACAATTAGTTATCCATCCCAATCTGTGAAAATTAAACGGGTTTGGTTTCGTTGATGCCCATGATTGAAAACCAAATTCTTAGCAAATCAGTGGCGGGTAGTAAAATTACATACTAAATTCGTCCCAAATCCGTTTATACATTATCCTAATAGATTTTAGCGAATTTGGTCAAGTAGGTACCCTCGAAAAACTGCACCGCTACCATCCCTAGCCATTGCATTTGATGGGGAAATTGAGGGAAATTGGGGTTTTAACTAATAGTAATTCATGCCTTTCAGGGGGGGAAAAAAACTAATAGTAATTCAGCATCATGGTTACCACATCAAGCAAATTATTTAAAATATTGATGTTGTAATACAAAATAACATGAATGAAGTGAACAACACAATTTGTGGGAAAAAAAAGTGAACAACACAAGATCAATAGTGGGAGGAACTATATTAAGTGGATGTATTATAATTAGTTATAAATTTTTTTGAAAAAATATAAAACATAAAGGAAATTTTAAATTAAAAAAAAAATTAAAAGTTGGAGGGGCCTAGATCCGTCTATTGTATTGGTGGCAATGAACCGTACAAGGCTTGTCTTTCGGAAATAAAGCACAAGGAAAGAAGCACTTGACGCAAAAAAAAAAAAAAAGCCCATAGGGTTCAAGAAAGTCATCATTGAGGGCGATACAAAAGTGGCTGTGGAGTGTGGACTAGGTGAATGTAGATTTGCAGGCACCCAATGTAACTGAATTTTTTATATTAGAGATTAAGCAATTGCTAGATCCTAGCTTGTCTTATCTCTTTTCCTTCTGTAGAAGTTGTAAATTTTTAGCTTATATTCTAGCTAGAAAGAGTTTGTCTTTTAGTTTCTGTTTTAATAGGCATCAGCAATTAGTTGTATTATTGGATTGGATGGAAAAAAGAATATATATGAGCCTTTGATATTTAAAAATAAAAAACCATTAATTTTGTTTGTTTTATTGAATGGGAGAATTCTGGGTCAGTTTGCTCATTAGTTTTCTTGTAATATGTATGAAGCATTTAATATAACAAATATATATAAATGAAATAGATTGGAATAGTAATAAATACCTTTGATCGATAAACTATTCCACGAGCGGAAGCAATGGATCGGTAGCTAGGCCGTCAATAGAGCATATAGCCCTAGTGATCGATTTCACAATCTAAGAACTAAGAGGAAGAGATTGAAAGAAGTTTTCTACGAGAAAAGTTAGAAAACGGAAGAACGTAAAACTCGTTTTACGTACTGCGTATTCACGTTGCATCCCTAACATATTAGGGATGCTTATATATGTGATGGGTTATTTGGGTTACCCATTAACCCAATAACCTATCACTATTGGGTCCACCCATGATCCACAAGTCATGGGCGGATATTTAATTAATTAATACATAATTAATTAATTAATTCTAACAATATCTTTAGCACTTATCACGTATGCATCAGCAGTAGGGAGTTTAATGTTCGCTATAATCTGTACTAGACTAGACATTGCACATGCAATGGGAGTAGTGAGTCTGTACATGGCGAATCCTGGTCGAGAGCATTGGAATGCTATTAAGAGGATTCCTAGATATGTGAAGGGAGCCTCAGATGTTGCATTATGTTATGGAGGTACAGACTTTATTATCCATGGATATGTTGATTCTGATTATGATGGTGAACTTCCCAAAAGTAGATCCACATTAGGATATGTGTTCAAACTTGCTGGCGGAGCTGTAAGTTGGATGTCAAAACTGCAACTAAGTGTGGTTACGTCAACAACGGAAGCAGAATATGTTACGGCTACATATGCCAGTAAGGAGGCAACATGGTTGAAGATGTTGTTGGAAGAACTCGGCTACAACCAGGAGAATGTCGTTCTCTATTGTGATAGTTAGAGTGCATTGAATCTTGTAAGGAATCCAACATTTCATTCAAAAACCAAACACATACGTGTTCAGTACCACTTTGTTCGTGAGCAAGTGGAGGACGGAACGGTGGACATGCAGAAAGTTCATACAGCAGATAACTTGGCGGATTTCATGACCAAGGCAATCAACAGGGACAAGTTTATATGGTGTCGTTCCTCCTGTGGCCTGACAGAGACGTAAGCAACATGAATGGCAAGGTAGAAAGAATTGTGTGAAGATTAATTGATTCTCAATCTAATCTTCAAGTGGGAGAAATGTTGGCCAAAAATCTATTTGGACTAGCAAATTAGTGGACTAATAAATGAAGTTAGTTGGCTAGCACAATTAGTACATTAGTGGACTAATAAATGAAGTTAGTTGGCTTGTACAACTAAAAAATTAGTGGTTAAGGTTGTTTGAGGTGTTCAAGCTCTTGCCTATAAATAGCCAATGCATGAGTCCTTATTCTCCATCCCAAACAAGAGTAATCTCCTTGTATCGACAAGAGAGATTGAGAAAGTGAGGTGCTTGAGAGTAGTGAGAAAAATATTTAGAGAGTGAGTTAGTTTTTTGGTCTCCTATTATAAGAGAGAATAAATATAGTTTTCTTCTTACA
>CATIWJ010341851.1:0-10265 GCA_949640765.1 Croton laevigatus | reverse complement strand
CAAAGCTGCGTTTTGGACATTAGTTTCAGAAGAATAGTGTGACTCTGCAATGAATCGAGGGAATTTGGTTTTGAACTGTGATTTTGGAAGTCTGACAAGGTGAATTTGAATACGGATTTGAGATCAGATTTATTGTGTGATTCGTGTAGGGATTCTCGGATTGCAAAAGGGAGACTGGAGTTTTGAAATTCGAATTGGAAAATCAAAAATAAAAGGAGAGGAGACCCATCTGGAAAAAAAACACACAGACCCAAGGAGATTGACGGAGATCGGGACTGAAGAGGGAAAGAACAGACCCAAAAACACAATCGTAGATCAGGGTGTATCTTCCCCTTCGATCAGTAAGACCTGAAATTTATCCTCATCACCAGATAACAACAATGATCACAAAGGAAAGCAGAGAACAGAGAGGAAAGGAACGATTGAGGAGAGCCGAGATTTGAATCGAAAACAGTAAAACTTAAGTTTGGGACGTCTTGAAACGAAGAGGAACTTTGAAGATCAGTAAAGTGTTCATCGGAAATCAAGAGAAGCAAAAACAAGACGCCAGGAACGACGCAAGCAGACTTAGAGGAAGAAGAAGCTTAAAACGCTGGTGTTCCTGCGTTATGGGCAAGACAAAGCAGCATTTACATAGTACCAAAACGGCACATTTTGGACAAAAATCAGAGAAGTGGCTTCGTTACTTTCCTTTCATTTGTAGTTTTCTATTGAGATTGATGAATTTGTAATATCTTGTTCTACTTGCATTCTCTGTTTGATTGTGATAAACTTGTGATGACGAACATAAACTGATATTTGATTGTATCTGGATTTTTGAATATGAACTTTATGAATTGATATTGTTTTTTTATTTACTCATTTGATTAATTAAATTGTTTATTGCCATTGAGATTTAATTGCGATTAATATTTGCTTGAATTGAATTCTGCTAGCGTTTTTAGTTCAAACTTGTTTTTGCAATTTGAGATCAAGAGATCCTTTTGTGAATTGATCGCTCGCAATTAAAAGGAGTTGCATGCAAACCTAGAGATAGGTCGACATAAATCCTCCGGATTGGAGTCAAATCCAATACTGGGAACTCATAAAACATGAATTAATGCAAGGCTAGGGGTTTTAATTAGAAAGAGATTTCAATTAATCAACCTAGGCTTAGACGTTAGTCAGCTTGAGAGAGTGATTAACATATTTTAGAAGTTTCTACGGTCCAGCGATGATAACAATTAATTAATTTAAATGAATCGAGTTTAGATTTTCGGGGATTCAAAATCCAGATGTTATTTGCTTCTCTACTTGTTTGTCTTCGTTGCTTTGTTTTTTGAAGTGAATTACTGTTGTTTATCTCCGTTAATTTTATTTGTTTTAATTATTAAATTTAAAAAGAACTCAAGTTGTCGGTTAGATAATAGGAGGAGAGTTAGTACTAGTAATCGATAGTCTCTGTGGGATACGACACTCGGTACTCCAGTAACTATACTGCGGAACGATAGGTGCACTTGCCTAACGGTCTGTGGCATAGTCGCTCAGACGCATATCAAGTTTTTGGCGCCGTTGCCGGGGACTAGGATATTAGGACCGCTTAATTTTTATTAATCTAGCCATTTATTTTATTTGCATTCATTCATGAGTTTTCTGTTTTTCCATCAGAAAATTTTTGATGACTTTTATCAACAACATGATGAGCCGTTTTATGCTATTTGGGATAGGTTTAATCAGCTTGTTAGAGATTTTCCTTGTCATGGGTATTCTGATAGGACACTTACACATTGCTTTATAGGGGATTAGATGAACCAACACTAGATTGGGTGTCTAATGGTAGTGCATCATTTTGTATAAGTCATGTTGAGTTAATGTGCTTATTTAATGATATGGCTGATTTTAATTATAATACATGCATGAGGAATCACCAGACCCCTTCGCAAGTCTCTTTAAAGTTTGAGGGAGAGATAGGAACTGAAATGGAAAGTGTCGTGTGTTCAGAACATAAAGTGGAAGTTGACAAGGAAGAGAGTGCAATTAGAGAAGAGTTAGATGAATTTAAAGTAGAGGTGTTGATTGATGAACCTGAATGTGATACATTATTGAAACATGAGTTTGATGAACTTTCAATTTTATATTCAACATATGTAGATCCCTTTTTGCCATCGACAATAGAATCATCGTATTATCTTCTCGAGGAATTAAATTTGAATTTTTTCCAAACTTATTTTTTTGGATTTAATGTTGTTGATTTGATGTGCAGGAATTTTTTCTATCTAGCCAGTCTTGAGGGCATTTCTAATAAAGACCCCGTAGTGGTATCCTATGATACGCTCTATCGGAGGACGCCGTATTTTGACAAAGTTTTGTAACGTCTAGCTTAAATACGTTAAATAAAGCGCTTCTTGGGAGACAACCCAAGTTTATTTGCATTTCTTATTTTATTTTATTTTTGTTATTTATTTAGTTATTTATTCATTTGTTTTCTTCTTGCAGTTTCATCGTCGTCACTATAATGCAGTTATCACCGCTGCTCCACTAGCGTTTTGCTTCCATTTCACTAGAACCAGCAGTTTACATTTGGATTTTCGGCATTTTCAGGGCAGTCCCTTTATTACCCTTACTCTTTGATTTTTGTAATGTTTGCGACCCTCCCTCCCACCCTTTATTTTGTTGTGATTCTTTTCACATTGCGGACAATGGACTTAAGTGTGGGGAGGGTTTTGAGTATTTTATTGAAGTGTTTTGCTGAAAATTTTGAGTTGTATTTTGAATTCTGCTGTCGCGTTTATCTTTTGTTATGTTCCTTTGCAATTACTTGCATGTTCGTTATTATGACCATTTATTGAAACACTTAAGTGTGGGGAAGTGATTGTTGTGCTTTAATTGTATGGCCAAAGAGTGTGTCTTACTTTTTGCCTAGGATTAATTTTTAGTCTATGATGGAATTTTATAGTTGACGTTGTGCGAGTGATGACGATTAAAATGCCTTGTTTTGAACTTAAAATGCTTCTTGGCATGATTGTGAATTGAGTTGAGATCTTTTTAAGCACTATCAGTATGTTTTGAGGAAATTATGAACGTAAACTTATGTCACCTCTTGTTTTGTATGGAGAGTCTGGAACTGTGGGCGTGAAGCCGTTTTGTTAAATTAAATGTGTTTTTGGTTACGTAAATTTAATTTGGATATTAAATGGTGCCTTGTTTGATTGAACCTAAACTGCTAACTTAACTTAGGATCTTGTTTCTGGCCAAATAAGTGCAAATGCATAGTAAAATAAAAGAATGGTCCGTTAAGCCAGTTTGTAGCAGTCAAATAAAGAAGTAGAGATAGAGCATAAAACGCACTCGAATAACACCAATAAAAAAAGTTGGGATGGAGCGTAAAACGCACCCACTTGCGCTAAAAAGTTTTTATAGTAATCATTTTGTTTGTAAATATTTTTGCATGTTTAAAACAAAATTTCTTTGTGTTTGTGGTTCCGGAATGGTTTGTGGGAGAGTGAGGCAATGTAGTTGATTTCATTCTTTCGTTCATTACGTATTGATTCACACACACATGGTCTTGGCTTGGTTTGTGGTCATGCTAAATAATTTTTGAATTTCTTTTAAAAGAGTGGGCATAGTTAATTGTTATTACAAGCATGATTGTTTGCTACTCTTGAGGCCAGTTCTTTACTTGCTATAAGTCTAGGTAGTGGGGATTTATTCTCGTTGGCTTGTTATTTATTTTTCCTGATTATTTGCTTGAGGACAAGCAAATGCTTAAGTGTGGAGATATTTGATAAGTGCTGAATTTATATATAATTTTATATAGAAATATTGTTTAAATCATGTTAATAATTGGTTAATAATTTATATTTTAAGCACTTATTTTATTAATTTTCACTTCCAGGACATAATCAAGTATTATTGCGAAAAGGAACAGAATTGGCATGAATAGGAGTATTTTAGGAAGATTTAGGGGTATTATGGTTGATCGGAAGCCCAGGGGTTATTTTGTTAAGTTACAGAACTCAGGAGGCTATTTAGGTAATTTTACCAAAACAACATATGAAAGCAGCGTTTAGAAAAGAAGAAAGAAGCTGAATTAAATTGGTGCAACACGCACTGTTTTAGCCTTTAAGTGGAGGTGAGCCAAAACACAAGAAGCCCTGCGTTTTGAGATCTACCTTGGAGCTGTTTGATTTTGTCCAAAAACGCATAAGTGAGCTGCGTTTGGAAAGGAGGCAAACGCATTTTGAAGCTAAGGGAAGGTAGCAAAGCTGCGTTTTGGACATTAGTTTCAGAAGAATAGTGTGACTCTGCAATGAATCGAGGGATTTGGTTTTCAACTGTGATTTTTGAAATCTAACGAGGCGAATTTGAATACGAATTTAAGATCAGATTTGTTATGCGATTCGTGTGGGGATTTGGATTCCGAAAATCAAGAGCAAAGGAAAAATTGATGGTAAAAATGGGAGCAACAATACGAAGAAAAGAGATAGGAGACCCATCTGAAATTGTTGAAGGAGACGATAGGAGAACAAATCTGAAAGAAAGAGAAAGAATAGAGAGGAAAATGACCCAAAAGAAATGAAAAAATCTCGGTTTCCTCTTCGATTTTTGAAACAAGAACGAAGAAACACCCAATGATTCTGATCTGGAAAACAACAAAGAATAGTGTTGCGATTTTGAAATAGAAAGAACGGAGACAAAAATTGAAAGCAGAGATAGTCAATTAGAAGCGGAGCTGAACCGATTGTGAAGAACAACAGAGGAACCCAATTCAATTCCAGAGGTTGTTACGATCAAGGAAATCAAAGGAACAGAATGGGCAAAATGAAGAACACAACAGACCCAGTACCCAGTAGAGGTAGAAGAAGATAAAAAACGCATGGTGTTCTTTCGTTTTAGGTAACAAGAGAGCAAGGTGGAAATAGCACCAAACGGTGCTGTTTTGGCAAAGCTGGGCAGACCCTAATCTGAAGCAGGAAATTTAGTACAGTATTGGTTTTGATTCCATTTTTGTTTTTCATTGAATTTGGTTAAATTATGAATTTGTGATGTTGGTGCTGAACTAATTTTGCTTTTATGTCTGGATTTTGGAGATGAACCTTTGAATTTATTTTGTTAATTGATTTGCTTGATTAATTTAATTGTTAATTGTTGTTGCGATTTAATTGTGATAAATATATTATCTTGAATTAATTTCTGCTAGAGTTGTTAATTCAAATATGTTTTTTTACAATTTGAGATCGAGAGATCCTTTTGTGAATCGATCGCTCGCAATTAAAAGGAGTTGCATTGCAAACCTAGAGATGGGTCGACATAAATCCTCTGGATTGGAGTCAAATCCAATACTGGGAACTCACAAAACAAATTAATGTGAGACTAGGGGTTTTGAATTAGGAAGAGATTCCAATTAATCAACCTAGGATTAGACGTTAATTAGCTCGAGAGAGTGATTAGCATAATTTAGGAGTTCCTACGATCCAATGATAATAACGGTTAATTAATTTGAACGAGTTTAGATTTTTTGGGGGATTCAAAATCCAAACGCTGCTTTGATCTCTGTTTGTGAAATCATTGTTTTCTTATTTTCCGAAGTGATTTACTGTTGTTTGTTTTCTCGTTAGTTAGTTATTATTTTTAATTAATTAATTAAAGAACTTAATTTGGCGGCTAGATAATAGGAGGAGAGTTAGTACTAGTACTCGTTAGTCCCTGTGGGATACGACACTCGGTACTCCGGTAGCTATACTACGGAACGATAGGTGCACTTGCCTAACGATCTGTAGCATAGTCGCTCGGATTCATATTACTAAGTTAATTCTCATAGAAGAACCTAGGGTACCCCGATTGAGAAGTGGCAAATGTGGGTAGACGAGGCCGAATGCACTGAGGGATCTGGGGTCGGCATTGTCATCAAATGACCTCACCAGCTAATTTTTAAGTATGCAGTAAGGTTAGAGTTTGCTATTTCCCACTATGGCACAAAATATGAAGCCCTATTGAATGGTTTGAAGTTAGCCAAGGAAATTGGGATGGATCACTTGACAATTTACAGTGATTCACAATTGGTTGTAAATCAAATTCAAGGCAACTTCAGAGTAAGAAAAGATGATGCTGGCTGAATGGAGCATAGTCCAGGTTCCAAGAGAACATACATCAGAAGCTAATGAGATCGCCAAAGCAGCAGCCCAAGGACGAGTGGAAGATTTGAAGAATATACCGTTAACCATACAAGAGTTCCCAACATCAAGAGGAGAACACTTGTGTATAGTAGAATGGAAAGATAGCTAGATGGAGCCCATCGTCTAGTGGCTGGCCGAGGGCAAGTTGCCAGATGACAAGAAAGAAGCCGAGAAGCTCATAAGAAGAGCTAAGGAGTATAGCTGGTTCCAAGATGACCTTTATAGGCGATCCTGAACCCACCCTTGGTTAAGGTACATTCCAAAGCAAAGGGGGCAGTATGTGTTACGAGAAATTCATGAAGGGATCTGCGGAGCTCATGAAGCTGGGTCAACCTTAGCTCGTAAAGTTCTCCTACAAGGGTACTACCGGCCTACTATTAAGGTTAATATGGAAGAGATGGTCAAAAAATGCCCAAAATGCTAAGAGCATGCCAACATCCAAAGGGTTCCAACCTCTTCCCTTTCCCCAATTGGCATCACCTGGTATTTTCATCAGTAGGGGATTGATATATTGGGCCCTTTCCCAAGAGGCTTGAGACAATGCAAGTTTCTCATCGTGGCGATCGATCATTTTTCAAAGTGGCCCGAAGCTGAACCTGTGGCAACCATCACCTAGAAAAAAGGTCACTAATTTTGTCTACAAGAGCATCATTATGAAATTTGGGATCCCAGGCATCATCATCACAGATAATGGCAAGCAGTTTGACTCCAAGCAATTCTGATAATTTTGTGAAGGTCTCCACATAGATCTCCGATTCTCCTCGGTTGCCCATCCGCAGACCAATGGTCAAACAGAGGTCAGCAACAGAACGATACTTCAAGGGTTAAAGAAGAGGTTGGATGACAAGAAGGGCAAATGGGTTGATGAGCTATATAGTGTTTAGAGTTTCAGAACAACTCCAAGATCTCCAACTGGTGAAACTCCTTTTCTCCTTAGTATATGGAAGTGAAGCAGTCGTTCCAATGGAGATCGGGCAACCATCCTTCAGAGTTGAGTTTGCAGCTAAACTTGATCAAGACATAGAGAGGACGACAGACCTCGACCTAGTCGAAGAACTTAAAGACCTTGCTAACGCACGAACAGCATCCTACCGACATAAGATCGCCTGTTATCACAACAGGAAAGTCAGACATCGGACATTTCGTAAGGGTGATCTGGTCATGAAGAAGGTAAAGATCACCAGAGGAAATATGGGAGTCGGCTAGCTACAGCCTAACTGGCTAGGACCTTTCAGGGTCAATAGAATCATGGGTCTAGGAGCTTATCGACTAAAAGACATGAAAGGGAAAGTTCAACCCCATTCTTGGAATTCAGACAATCTCAAGATTTATTATCAATAATGTATTTGTATTTTATTTTTGAGATTAACAATGTTTTCTTTGTAAATTTTTGTAAGTCCACAGATATGATTAGGGTGCTACAGGGGTGCCAACCTAGTTGGGATCACTCAGTGCATCTATTGATCTTGGCAACATCAATAAAATGATAACTTCTCTAACTTATTTTTACTTATTTGTTGCAACGTACCCTCACACCGACAATTATACTAAAAAATTAATTCTACACAATCGAAGCTCTAGACTATTTAAAGAGGCAACTGCTCACAAGGTCTCTCCTCCATAGAACAACCAAAAGAACAAAGTCCTCTAGAGTCGCTAAGTGATTGAGCACGATCCATGGATCGTCCTTTCACAAATTATTTCGCCAAGTGATTGAGCACGATCCATGGATCATCCTTTCACAAATTATTTCGCCAAGTGATTGAGCACGATCCATGGATCGTCCTTTCACAAATTATTTCGCCAAGTGAATGAGCACGATCCATGGATCGTCCTTTCACAGATTATTTTCCCAAGGGGATGAGCATGATCCATGGATCGTTATGAACCAACTCATTGATACCGATCTGTGGATTATCATTTCATATTTAGTGTTCGCCTACTAAAAAGCAGTTAACATCATCACACAAATTAAATCCTTACATCCAGAATTAATGAAAAACACTATGATAATCTATTAACAAATAAGATATCAAGCTACATTTGCAAAATAAAAGTTGAAAGAAGATAAGTCCATTCATTTCAAATAACATATAAGAATACAGAAGACGCGAGCTGGGGATGCTCTGACATTTCCCCACATAAAAAAAAGAAGTATCCTAATCTACATGTACAACTTCGTCAGATCGACCAACAGTACGGTCCACAGAAGGATCACGTTCTTCACCAGGAGGATGGCGAGGTTCATCCCCTATAGGTTCGGAAACACCTTCAGTTGGCCTAGGAGGATCCATATGTTGTTCCTCTACCTCAAGATGCTCCTCTCTATTTTCTTCTGGAGGCACCTTTTCAACACCAGCCGACGAATGTTCGTTTGTGGGATGATCGCCTTCATCTTGATCATCCTCTTTATCCTCGACATCAGAAGTCGAGGGCCACATCTCGTAAATATCAGAACCTGGTTTCCTCTCTTTTCATATTCCTCACTTCTTCGAATAGCTGATCCTGAAAGCCAATCAACCAAACTGCACAATTTAGCTTGGTATCAGCCACTTCTTTCACCTCATTGACTTTATCCCATTCAAGCTCTCCCTTCACTAGCTCAAGTTCTTCCTTAGTCGACTCTTAAGCAAACCGTAGGCTTCATTTTTGGCCTTTGGCAACCTCTAGATCGGCGCCCATATGCTTAAGCTCTGTCTCTTTTGTTGGAGCTGTGCAATCAAATTGCCAAACTGATCTTCGTATTTGGCCATCTTTATCCGTAACTCAGAATTTCTCCTTTCGAGATCGTCCTTTTCTTGCTCCAACACATTATGCGTGTCATAAGCAGTATGAAGGTCCCGGTTCTTGAACGCCGCCTCCGTTTGGAAGATCTCCAGTGCTTATAACATAAATGTTTAGTAAATGATGTTCACACAATCAACATTATACGACAATCCAATCATACTTTACCTGCAAGCCATAGCTAAATCCGAGAGACAGACGGTCTGCTCGCCTCATTCCAGCAAATCTCTCTTTGTCCATTGGCATCACGTTCTCCCTATACTTCTCCCTAGCATACTGCTCTATGGTCATGCCCCCACTTCCTACATCTCCCGAGGGCTCAATCCTTTGTCATTTTTGTTGGGTAGCATGATCTTGCGTCTGGGAGCCTGATGCTACCTCGGCTTGGTCGGGCGCCGCACGTTTAGCTGGCACCCTCGCTTCCGATGATACTTTTGCAGGTGGACCTGAACTCTGGGTTCCTTCCCTTTACCGAAGGGATCTTTCTCCTTCCTCTAAGGCTTCTTCCCCTTATCTTGGGGTTCCTTCCCTTTGTTCACATCCTTACGGCTAGTTCAACCTCTGGCCGCCTTCTCCTCTCTTTTTTTCTATAGAGCAATAAGCATCTCTTGCACAGATGACGTACCTACAACAAACAAAAATGATGTTATGATCAGTACTAAGATCGAATTAAAAAATTATGTGTTGTCTTTATTGCCACTTGGATTTAAACGATTCCCTTTATGATCGAACACTGCCCTCGTATACCAGTCTTTTGTCAAATGCCTCACATTATAAAGGCCATCTCTATAACACCCCTTAATCCGACCATTTGCAGCCGAACTAAGAAGCGTTACATTACATTCTACATATCATATCTACTTATTTTACAATAATAAAGGTATTTTTTTTCTAACTACTCTAGCTTTGCATGTGCTGACTTCATCTTCACAGTATATGCCAGTCTAAGTTCTTCAGCCCATTTGCTAATTATCCATTCCTGTTTCTTTCACATCTTTCGGAGACCTACAAGTTCAGGATTAACCAAACTTGCTGAGCTATTACGCTCAGTGGATACTTTAACTAATATAAAGCATAAATAATTTATATGCACATGCTTAACTTTAAACAATAATAAGCAATATTTAAATATCATAAATCACTTTAAATAAATAATTTGCTTAATCAAAATCTTACTTGTTTAGCTCTACTAGGTATTTAAGTGAACACAGGGATAAAGTCTCTATCTGAATTTTCGGTATGGCAGAGATTTGTTCATACCAATACCGAACTCTATTTTTCAATTTAATCGGCCGTATTCAAAATTCAATCAACATCAAAATTTGA
>CATIWJ010341823.1:0-20705 GCA_949640765.1 Croton laevigatus | reverse complement strand
CTATATAGCATTATATATGGAAAACTATCTTTTTCCGTTCGCAATAAATTGAAAAAAAGAAAAAGAAAAAGAAAAATGGATGGCTCCAAAAACATTCTCAACAATGAGACCAACCAATCCTAGAAATGGACCCTCTCTAATGCAATAGACCACACTATAACAAACGAACATCTGGATGGGCTTTGTCCATATCTTCTCCCTTTTTTTTTTTTAAACTAAAAAAATTAAGTGGGTCCAATTCAATTGCACGGCTGGATTGATAAATAATAGGGAACAGTAATTCCATGGTTGTTGTCTATGCAGAAAATCCTCTCTACAGATAAAAAATTATTATTCCAGCTTTTTTTTTTTTCAAAATTTTATGTTCAATTGTCTATTTCTGAGATCCAAAATCAATTCTAGTTTATCACAATTTGCAGAATTTAATTTTGTATTATAAATTATATACAAAATAATTTAGACGATTGAAATTTACAGATATGTAAATTTTATGATACAGACTCAAATTTTATAAACTATAACTCAACAAAATTTATTTCGAGTCTCCGTACAGACAAACTGAATATCACATTTGAAAAAAAAGTGGGATACTGATTTTTTATATGTACATAACGCCATCTACGTAGAAAACTATAGCCGGACCCAACAGGGAAAAGTATGTAAACAACTCTTTTCAAGATTTTAAAATTCAAAAATAACTCTCCCCAGTTGTAAGGCCTAAAAATAACCTCTTTCTAAAAAATAGGGACAAAAGTAGCCCCTCCGACAAAAAATAAACATAAAAATAAAAATTTACTAACTGTTCATAAGTTGTTCATAAAATATTCACAAACTGTTCAGAAATCGTTCATGACCTGTTTATGGCTTGTTCATATTTTTTTTAATAAAATTTTCACAAATTTTTTTATAGCATATTCATATTCTGTTCATAAAATTTTCACAAACAAATTGACTATTTTTGGGCTAGAAACATAAAGGAGAACTATTTTTGTCCAAAGAACCATAACATGAGCTGTGTCCAAATTCCTAAAAAGGAGGATATATAAGGGCATTTCCCTAAATATAATATGGTAGTATGAGCATAATAGTTGTTTTCCTAGAAATATATAATTTTTAAAATAATAATTCACATACATATATTGAGAAGGAAAATAAACTTAAAAATCTTCTTTGATTAAATTTTGAGGGAATAAAAGTCCAAACTTATCAATTCAGTCAGGTTGATTGAATTCTGGAGGGTTTTGATAATAACAACATCCAAAGTCGAGCATTAGATATTGACATTAACTGGTGAAACGAACATATGTTGAGAATCCAAACCCACTTCCAAAAATCGGATTCTTGATGTGCTCCATTTTCATTTTCAAACTCAAGAATATACCCTTCATGTACCTCACAATCCCAAATTAAGAGCATATTGTAACTCTCTTACAAAAGTGCCAACAAAAATATAAAACTTTAATCCATTTCAAAAAATAAAATAAAATTAAGTGGAAAACAAATTACTACTAAAAATATCTCCAATATTGGTTACTTTTATTTAACTATCATACATATAATTGCACGTTTTTCTCAGAAAGAAAAATCCTCCATTTTTGCCTAAAAGAATTTTGGTATTGGTTGGATACTTCCACAGTCAGGAAATAATTGAGCAAGATTGCTTAATTTTTGTGGCATATTTTATTGGAATCTCAGCGGAACAGATTTTCGTAGTTAACTGCACTACCGAAATCACGAAATAACTAATAGGGTAGTACCTAATGGTTATAGAACGTTTATAGAAATAGATATCATTAATAGTAATGATTATGAAAGTGAGCATGTGTTAACCGTTAAAACAATTACCCGCTTATTTTTTTTATGGTTATAGAACAATTACATGCAAAATTCAATGTGCAACTATAATTAAAATGTACATAAAATTTTTAAAAAACTACTTAATTTTGTCATATTTTCTAAACATGTAATAAAATTTCTAACTTAAAATAAAACTAATAACATATGAATTGATAATTTTATGATTTTTTATAATAATTTATTTATTTTAATAGTATTTTGAAAAACTTATTTTATTTTTGAATTTTGAGATACTATATGGTTATACTTTTGGTTATGAATTTTTTTTTAAAAAAAATATTAGTTTATTTTATTGTGGTAACTTTTTAACCTGTTTTAGTAACAATACATGAGAATAAGTTTTTGAAAATTTTAAATGGTTAATTGCGGTATCCGCGGTTAATACTAAATGATTATAGAATAGTTATCGAAGTAATCTTAAAATTTTTTGTGATTATAGAACGGTTATAAATTTATATAATTAAAATGTTATAGTTATAAAAATAACAAATTATACGGTCCATTTCTATATTTTATTTTGAATTGCTAGTGCTATAGATGAGATAGAAAAGTTGAAGATAAAAAGGTTGTTGAATTTTGTGGCACCTCATGTAAATGTAGAAAGTAAATAAGTATAATTTTAAAAGTGGAGTGGTAGTAACATTTTAGACAAATGGTAAGGCATAACAAATTAGAGCGACTTTTATGTTCCAAATCTTGCCTACATAAACATTTCCCCTTCCAAATCCTAATCCTAATCCTAATCCATCACAAAATACGTTTAATACAGAGTAATACATTTTACCATAGATTTAACATTATTTATCTGCAATTCCCCTCAAATCTAGACATTTCAAAAATGATCTCAAACATGGGGCCTCCAAATAAGCAAAGCAATCGAAAATATATGACATGTATAGAATGCGCAAAAGAGAGGTATCAACTTCAACACCAAAAAATTACCATTAATTTTAAATAGTAAACATTATGCATTGCGGAAGAACTATTTCATTTGATAAGGTTCATTATATTAGCTGACAAGTATTGTGGACCGTATAATCGGAATTTTATGAATCACATAATAGAGATTGATTCCTCCACTTAAAAATAAACATTAAATTAGCTACAAAATATGATATGGATGAATCAAAACTCAAGCTTTTCACTTCTTACAAAAGCAAAAAGACCAACTGGATCAAACTTAGTTGGCAAAAAGGAAAATTAATTTTCGTAGGAAGCATTATTGAGAAAGAAGAAATTATAAACATGGGTGATAGGACACAGCAGCGAATAAATTAGGCATTGGAGTAAGATTAAGGGGGTTGAGTACAAGATAATGTCTAGCCAAAATCCAACAACCAATGGGGACATACATGTGGCTAGAGAATGGCATGGCAACGAGGCTCGTATCCCACCACTACATTGTATCTTGTTTATCAATCATCTTCATCATTTTACCTGTTTATAAACTATGCCATCTTCACAAAACACATGTTATGCCATCTTCACAAAACACATGTTCTGCCTACCAACCATCTATCAAGCACATAAATCATTTTTCGTCAATTTCTACGTAATGCTACACTTCTTATGATTGGAATACAAAAATGGGAAAAAAAAAATTCGCAAGATTCCACTTGGTGTTGTTAAAGCACCATCGTATATTTTATTTTAACTGGTGTATAATATAGAAGAATGTTTATTTATAGACATTTAATTCTAAAAATTTCTTTTCAATACAGCACCTTCCATATTGTGTATTTTTTTTTTTTAATTTTTATGAAACTATAATTTAAAATGAAATTAATCTCAATTCAGCTATAAATGTAAACATTGTTTAAAAGATATTCATAAATACAAAGCTTGTTAAATAATGACAAATACACAAACTTCACATGCTACATGTATTAATTATGTCTACTTATCTAATGTGGCAAAGTCACATTAACTTTGAAGATTTTTTTTTTTTTTGCCAGACATTAACTTTGAAGATACTCTTATACAATGTAAGATGAGATATTTCAAATATAAATGTCAAACAAGATACCTCCTATCCTATATTGTATAATGTTACATTTTATGCCTACTGCAATCAATACATTTTATAGATTATTACAGTAAGTAAACTAGGTAAAAAAAAAAAAAAATTAAAGGTGCACATTTAGTTTATCTCGCTCGCCACCAAAATTAGGAAAAATATATTACTACCTCCGTTTTAGAATAATTAAGACTTTAGGGCAAAATTTTAATTTTTAAAGAATTGAGACTTTTGGTACTTTTGGTTGAATTAGGACAATTATATTTTTTGTCAAGTAATATATGTAATTTGTCTTTAGTACATGTGAGGTTCATTTTTTATATTGAGTAGATATAAGATGTTACTTTTTAGGGTACAATAGGAAGAAAATTATAAGAAAAAATGAGAGTGTATAAAAGTCTCAATTATTTTAAAACGGGGATAGTATTTAAAATTTTCAATTCCGAACCCAATCCCATTAGATTTGCAAATAGAGACGAGATAGTCCAAGTAAGAAGAAAATGATGATGGCTAATCATTTTCAAAGCACACTGTATAGATTTAATGTTGAAACTTCAATTTACAAAAGCTGAGTGCAAGTTGTAATTTAATGATTTATTAGACAAAAAGTATAATTAAGAGCTTCAGCATCTATTAATTAGGAGCGTCATGAAATTTGATGAGAAATTTGAAAAAATTAATGTTGTGTCAAGTCGATGTTTTTGTCCACATAATCATACAAATTTACATTTACTTAATTGCTTCATTATCTATATTTTAATATACTTTTTTACTCTATCATTATTAAGTCAAATTGGTCTCACACTTGTCTTATGGGATCCAAAATTAATCATGCTTCTTCAAAAGTCACTAGGGTCCCAAAGGTAAACAAATTTAATGAAAGTAAGGATTATGGTTGTTAGCCACTAATAAAGGCTTTTTTATTATCTTATGTATAAAATTATAAACTAATGAAAGTGATATTATTAATTATTATACACATATTAAAAATAATATATAGTAGCATTTCATGAAAGCAATTAATCTAATTCAACAATAAAGGGGTAGCCCAGTATACGAAGACATCCTGTATTTACGCAGGATCTGGAGAAGGGCCGCACACTCAAAATATCTTGTATCCTTCCTAGTATTCTACAAGCTTGTTCCATAAGTAGTTTCATAGTTAATTTGGTTAAGGCAATTTTTGGTATGATATAAGTTATTTTCATGACCCATTCAAACAACTATTAATGATCTATAGGCTTATGTACTTTACCTAGACTAAGAGGATGAAAGTAATCTACAAATGATCATCACTCAATTATTAGGTTGGTATCCATTCCATTCCACATATATGTTTCCCCACTCCACATTATTTCATCAAATTGGTTGTGTCCATATAGTTAAGTGAACACAGTTTTATTTTAAAAAAAAGGAATAATATTCTGAAAACAGGAAGAGGAGATTTCAATCCATTTATTAGATAATATTTGTTTCCCGTAATAGCTTTCGAAGTAGTTTTTAGCGTTTTGACCATTCAAAATATTAAAAACTATTGTTATATTGTCATATAAAGAAATTTTTCAAATAATTTTTAAAGCTTGAAGTAATATTTTATAAAATGATGATCATTTTAACGTATTTTAAACTGTGAATATATACAATTAGCTGCTATTCAAATATTTAAATACTATTAAACATCTAGTTTTACCAAACAAGTCAAATATCAACGTTTTATAATTAATCGTAAGAAAAAAATTATGCATCTTGAATTTTGTTCTTGTCAAGTGATTTGGTTTGCATCACGTCTTCTATGCCAAGACAAAGCATCAGCTGTAGAAATTATGTAAATATGTATATTGATGTGATAGGTGGGCAAAGTATGCACCTACGATTATTACTTACTAAACCTGAAATAAGCCATCAAAGCATATGAGTGGAATATGGTCATTCATGTGCATGGCTGTGTAGGGTAGGTCTTGTCTCTCTTTCTTTCTAGTAATGAAAATTGAAAGATTTCAAATCTTCCTTCTCTTTTCCCCACCCCCTTCATGAATTGATGTACAAAAGTTTTAATTAAGTATTTTGTGAACAAACTTTTGTTTCAATTAATCTTTTTTTTTATTTCGATAACTATTAATTAGCACGGTTTGTTATTGTATAATCCTTACATTATGAGAAACACTCTTCAATTTTTCTTTTTTTCTTTTTTTTTTTAAACAAAGAGAAACACTCTTGATTATTAAACTTAAAATATCATCATTAAATTATTTAAAGAATGACCTTTTCTTTTTCATAATAAAGTTAATCAAAAGTAAAGTAATTAATTTCCCAAAGTAATCTACATGTTTTGAGCCAAACTAGAATTTGACAATTTTGATTTTCAGCAAAATCTTATGCCTTTGGAATATATGGGTTCTAAAAAGTTTTCCAATTTAGAAGTTTTTTTTTTTAAAAAAAAAAAATTGTGGATTTCAATTCTAAAAATTGAACTTTTGAAATTATTTTAACTGTCTAAATTTTTACAAATTTTGATAGAATTTGCAATATTATTCTGTGTAAAGAGTTGATAATGTATTTGATGTAGTACTAAAGTTAAAAATCATGCCGAAAATTTCCATAATGTGTTATAAACAATTTTGAAAAACTCAATAGAGGTTATATACTTAATTCATCCACATAATTAACAAGCCATGAAGAAAATGTATGCATATAGCTAATTAAATACCATTAATCTCAATTAGTTTAGTTTTGAGTTGAGCGCCTAACTAAAATTGAGTGCCTAGTGACTGATTAAAGTTGAGGCCTTTTGGCCTGGGAAAGTGCCACGTTCAAAAATTACCAAGCTAGGAAGGTAATTATGAGCGGTAAATGACCCAAAGAACTTGTTATAGTAGTAATGACCGATTACTAGGGAATGAGGTTAACGCTCTACCACCAGATGTTAAAGTCCTCTTCCCTTTTCACTTATACCTAAGTGAAAAAAAGACTAATTACTAATAATAATTTTTTTTTAAACATAGATACTCTATTCTAGCCTATATTAAAGAGAATTAGAAAAATAAATTGGAATAAGTTTCGAATTCGAAATCTCAGTTCTAAAAAAAAAAATTTACTACTAAGCTATTTTATTGGGCTTATTAATAACAATAATTCACTGTAAAAAAAAATATTACCTAGGGGCTGATCAAGGAATGGAGAAGATATCTGAGCCACAAAGTTCTCAATTGGGTCCCACCTCCCTTATCGCCATCGCTATCTGGTAGAAGACTTGTTTTATTGCTGTTTGTCAAATTATCTCCCCACTTCATATTCTACAAAAGAATAATAATAATAACAGTATCATCTTCTCTACCCAAAAAGAATAAAAAAACAAATAAATTGAAGCACTATACATACATAATCTGGCCACCTGTATTGCATAAATCAACAACAGAAATACATCTGAATGTATATGCAATATAAAAGAAGCATTAATTATACATGAACATATAAATATCATAATAAAAAGCTGCAAATGAAATAAGAGGCGGAAAAGGAGGGGGGAAAAGAAAAGAGCAGAAGAGGAAGGTAGGGTCATTAAACATGAAGAAAGACAAAGAGTCAAGTCTGAAAATCTCAGACAATAATACTCAAAACATGCATCTCAAAACAGTGAAAAGCCCCTGCACTTAAAGAAAGCATTTCAGTAATAACCCTTGTACAAAAAGGCAACAACTTCTTGTGCATTTTTCCAGCTAACCCTCTAATAAATGATAATGGTGGTGTGGACTGGACTGGACTGTACACAAATTCCTTTTAATGGAAAAATAAAGGGCCTACCAATTTTTAACACAGTATCAATGAATTCTTCATCTTCCATGATATAACGCATAGGACTCTTCTCACAGGGGACCCTCTTGCTAAACTCTATAAAATCCATCAATAAAATTATACTAATGGTTAATCAGAGAATGAAAAGAAAGTGAATTTTGAATTGGACTTCCTATATTATCATAATGCTATATCATATAGTACTAATTTAGAAGAAATTAAAAAGAAAGAAACTATCCTAATGTGAATATTTGTTCTAATGGTTTAATAACACATTGGCCCTACAAATAGTCAACTTGTCAATTGATATTGATGCATGAACCAATGCTAAATCATTAGAGTTACCCTTATCAAACTGCATTTATTTCCTCATATAATTAAGGTGTTTTTATCATTCACACAAGTGGAATCAATGAATAAAGACACTAACAGTCAAAGGTTATATATATATATATACACACACCCACCCACCCCAAGAATTATCCAAAATTGCCTAGGAAATTTGTAAGTAGCCAATGAAACACTAAAGAGTATTTGAAAACTGAAGCCTTCAATAAAGTTTGAAGCTCAGTATTAGTAATACAATTCTTCCTAGTAGACCTAAAAGGGATAAAGCTATATTAAAGGTGGAAACTTGGTTGTGGTATTTTTAGGGGAAGAGCCAAAGACCCATTAAAAGTAAAGGGACCACACATCTTCTACAATACATAATGGCAATTTGGTAATTACATTTTGTAATCCATCACAACAGTACCAGCTATTAGCTAGCCTCTAGATACGTAGAAGTTGCTTACTTGTCTCTCTATAGTCCCTAGGGGAATGTTTCTTTGGGATTGTAATAAATCTAAAGGCTTAACATTAAGAGATTAATTAAAAAGGAAAATACAAGAAAGAAAGAAAATAATAGTAGCAGGAGAATGACAAGAAAGATTAGAAGCTGGATATCCCATACTTTTTCTGGCAAAAATAAAAACCATCCCAAAAAAATAAAATTCCAACCCGCTAAAGAAATGAAATGTAAAGTGTAAACTAACTCAAAAATGATCCAAAAACAGTGCTAAATTTTATGCCCATTACCTCACAGCCTGTAATGTAAGAGACCTTGAAAATCCACAAGAAACCGACAGTCGAAGATAATTCCAAGCAACCCATGTGGGATTTCTCCTTTTTCCTTGCTCAACTCTCTGTGTCACCTGTTTCCCCTGGTACTCCCTACTAATTCTCTGCTTCTACTCTTCAAACTTTGAGGTACTTTTCTTTCCTGAGAAAACATTCTGCCCTGCAAAGTTTTCTTGGATTTTAGTTTACTATCATGTGGGACTCGGAGAGTGAATCTATTGGTGCTCGAGATTATGGTAATGGAATTCTTAGCTCAACCAAGCATGGAGTCAAGACTGATGGGTTTGAGCTCAGAGGCCAGTCATGGTATGCTTGTAAAATGGAACCCAGATAGATTTCCAGATAAAACTAAACAATCAATTTATTTTATTACGTGGATATCTCTCGGCATATTTTTTATATGCAGAGAAGTACAATCTATTATTTACTTTTTATTTTTTGTTCTTTCTGCTAATAGTTCTGTACTGCGTGTTTATAATTATTCTTCTACAGGTATGTTGCAACTGATGTTCCAAGTGATTTTCTAGTTCAAGTTGGAGATGTCAATTTCCACTTGCACAAGGTAGTCATTTTTGTTCCCCTGTTAATGCTTGAATTTCATTTCTCTAAAGCTTCTAAATTTTGAAATTAAACTTCAGAAAATATTAGTCTTTGAAATGTATATACTTACCCTTTTTCACTACTTCTGCTCATGTCAAAGTATCCACTACTTTCTCGGAGTGGAAAGATGAATAGACTAATATATGAATCACGCGACTCGGACCTGAACAAGATAGTATTAGATGATCTTCCAGGAGGACCTGAGGCATTTGAACTTGCAGCAAAGTTTTGCTACGGGATAGCAGTTGATCTAACTGCAGCCAATATCTCTGGCCTTAGATGCGCAGCAGAGTACCTAGAAATGACAGAAGACTTAGAAGAAGGCAATCTTATATTCAAAACAGAAGCCTTTTTAAGTTATGTGGTGTTATCATCATGGAGGGACTCAATATTAGTGCTGAAAAGCAGTGAAAAGCTCTCACCTTGGGCAGAGAATCTTCAGATTGTTCGAAGATGTAGTGAGTCAATTGCTTGGAAGGCTTGTGCCAATCCAAAAGGTATAAGGTGGGCATACACTGGAAAACCACCAAAAGTTTCAAGTCCAAGATGGAATGATATGAAAGATTCAAGTCCAAGTAGAAATCAGCCAGTTCCTCCTGATTGGTGGTTTGAGGATGTTTCAATCCTTAGAATAGATCATTTTGTTAGGGTCATTACTGCTATTAAGGTAAAGGGGATGCGGTTTGACTTGATCGGAGCTGCAATAATGCATTATGCAGCCAAATGGCTTCCTGGTTTAATTAAAGAAGGGGCAGGGTCTGTCGATGAAGGAAGCAATAGTAGTAATAGTAGTACCAGCAGTTGGAAAGGCGGACTTCATATGATTGTTGCAGGAACAAAAGATGACATTCCATCAGTTCAGGCGAAAGATCAGCGTATGATCATTGAGAGTCTAATCAGCATAATTCCACCACAAAAGGATAGTGTAGCTTGCAGCTTTCTTCTTCGGCTTTTGCGAATGGCAAACATGTTGAAGGTGGCACCTGCATTAATTACTGAATTGGAGAAACGTGTTGGAATGCAGTTTGAACAAGCAACATTAGCAGACCTTCTAATCCCTTCTTATAACAAGAGCGAGACTATGTATGATGTAGACCTTGTTCAAAGGCTTCTAGAGCATTTCCTGGTTCAAGAACAAACAGAAAGTTCAAGTCCGAGTAGACAATCATTTACTGACCAAAGAGGTACTAATCCAAATGCCAAAATGAGAGTAGCAAGGATTGTTGACAGTTATCTCACAGAGGTTTCCAGAGATAGAAACCTCTCACTGACAAAGTTTCAGGTACTCGCTGAAGCCTTGCCTGAATCTGCAAGAACCTGTGATGATGGGCTTTATCGAGCAGTTGATTCTTATCTAAAGGTAATTCGTATCTCTCCTCTTCTTCTTTTTTTATCTTTGTGCCTTCATTTTTCTTCGTGGTTTTATTTTGAATTGCTAGAGCCTATTGCATATAGTCTTACAAAAATCGCGCAGAATTTCCCCTAAACTTTAAGCAGAGATTCGTTTCCACAGAGATTCTTTTCCTCCTATATATGCTGCAATAATCATGAAAACATAAATTTCTAATAATACAACTAAATTCTACAATTAGACAGTTGCAGAAACCAAATAAGTTCTGTGCATTGGATGATAAGTGTATATCACACACAAATGTAAAAGAATATATTATCAGTCAATTAGAATGAATCCTAAATGCGAGTCTGGTCAGAAAATGACATAAAGTGGCATTGTCCCTTGCAAAATCAAAAATCAATTTCCATAGACAAACCTTTCTTTACGTTATAATCAGCAATGAACTTGTCCAGATAATGAGAGTAGCAACAATGTGAAACATATAAGCATCATCTTGATAGCATAAACATTTAACTACTGCTGTTTAGAATTGCATGACATGGAGTGAATACATATGCATGCATTTTTCGTCAAGTCATTTTTGGGAATGTTGAGGTATCCATTACAGAGGAAGCTCAAGTATTCTAGTATTCTTAATCTATGAGTTTGGAGGGTTTCAGGCTAACTTGTAGGATCAACTTTTCAGATGAAATATATGACTTTGTTTTTATTTGAGTGCTTATTCACATCACATTTCAACAGGCCCATCCAACACTCTCCGAGCATGAAAGGAAGCGTCTTTGTCGTGTGATGGATTGCCAAAAGCTCTCGATTGATGCATGCATGCACGCTGCTCAAAATGAGAGACTACCACTTAGGGTAGTGGTACAAGTGCTTTTTTCTGAACAGGTTAAAATAAGCAATGCATTGGCCAATAGTTCCCTGAAAGAAGCTGGTGAAGCACAATATCTACCCATGATACCAAACCGGAAAACACTACTTGAAGCAACACCACAGTCATTTCAAGAAGGGTGGACAGCGGCTAAGAAGGACATCAACACTCTGAAGTTTGAACTTGAAAGTGTCAAAACTAAATACCTTGAACTACAAAATGACATGGAGAATTTACAGAGACAGTTTGACAAGTTGACAAATAAGAAACATGCATCAGCATGGACCAGCGGATGGAAGAAGCTGAGCAAACTCACCAAGATGACAAACATTGAAAACCATGATATTGGATCTCAGATTCCAGCAGCTACTGCAGAACAGACTAGAAAGACCCCTAGAAGGTGGAGAAACTCAATTTCCTAAAGATAGAAAGTTCAAAATGAAAAAGTTGTTAACAGAGTAATAGCTTTACAATTTGATTCTATGTTTGCATGATTATTCTCCACTGCCTTTTTTGCTTCTCTGGAGATCATGGTCTTTTTATTTTTTTTCCCATAAGATTTATAGCAATCACCTCAAAAGTCTAGCAGTACATTTTGTCACCAAATCTGGTCCTGTCATCTGTGTTCTTGTCAAATTTTCTTTAAACTTCATTTGTTTCTTAAGTGATGATTAATGAAAAACATAGAAAGACTCTTTCCTGCCTGATGAGAAATTCAACAAAACAAACAGCCAGCCTAACTATTGGTATATGTGACTTCAGAAATGACAAGCAAACACATGCGTTCACAAAAAGACAATAACTCCTAACATTTGGGATTCATCCCCAACCCCTTAAAATTTAACCACTTACACATTTCAAGCTGGTTACTGAAAAATGTAACAGCAGAACTAAGATACTGTATAACAATCTAACAAGAACACAAATATGTCGCAATCATAAAGAGGTAACTTCATGAGAGACTTCTTCCCAAAGGTAAGAATTAGTAATTTTCCCTGACGAAATTTCTGGAATTAATATGCAGGAGAGTTAAGTTTTGAATTTGTGCAAGCAGTTAAGTTGTGATCTTTGCTCAGAAGGAACGTTTCAACCGATTATTTGCCAAAAAAAAACTGATGATAAAAGTACAAATGATGCATTCATATTATAAAAGATTCCATGACAAAGATAATTCTCGGGGCCACAGTTGCAAGATGATATGAATCATAAAACATTGTACAACACATACATGATAAGGTGATTGCTTCTGATCACATCATATTATAACCTCACATGAAATAGGGGTTACTGATGTATTATGTCCACGAAGAATCTAAAATAACATAGATTATAAATGTCTATATAACATAAAATAAGACAATTTTCCACAGTACTTGCTTAACAGCACTCAAGCATGTATATTGCCACATCTAAAGGCAAATGATGGCATACACATCACAGATATGTCTTAGACCATTGCCTTCACCATCCAAATTGCAACTCATGTCAAGCAAAGAAAGGATTCGGTCCTTGGCCTTACTCATGGACCCACTGCCATTTGTGGGCATTTTTGTGAAAAAGAACTTTGTTTATTAAAAGCCTGTGGGGAGTTTCTAATAGCATATGGACCATGCCTCAATGTGCATAGTGTCGAGCCCAAAATAATAACTCAAAATTTGTTCTGGAACTACTGCTGAGTTTAGTTGATGGTTTAGCTAAGTCCTGTGTTAATAACAAATGTAGATGCAGTTGGTAGGAGACTAAGGTAACAAGTAACGAGCTTACAAATAATATGTAGACGCCACTCTCTCTATTAAGGTCAGATGCTACTACCAAAAACATTATTGTTCGATCTTATCAAAGTCACAGTATTAATAAAGCCAAATCTTCTCTATCAGTGCACTTGTTGCAAGCAGATATGGTACTGGATAAACTATCTGCTAAACATGGATACTTCTACAAAACATAACAAATCTTTATGTTGGATTACATATATGATATAGAATTATAAATAACCTTCACTATGCAAATCTGTCCTACAGTTAGTTCTCGCAATACCAATAGTGCTTCTATGAATTATAAATTGTGATTGATGGAAGCTTATATTATATTTAAATCTTAAAATGACATTATGCTTAAAAATCTTCGTCTCTGTCGGCAATTTCTGTATTTGAGAAACTAATTTTCTTAAAGTCCATCATGAATTTCAGAATGTTAGGATTAAATTCCAGAAGAGGCTAAAGGTGCTGTTGGTTTCAAAAGTACCTTTAAATTCTTAATTGGAAGACAAACTTTGTTGTAGCCACAGTGTCACCATTTTACCAAAGTTAATGCACAATTTATGTTTTCAAAATCTACTTTAAAGAGGAAAAAAGGAGAAAACAGTAGGGTTGAGAGGATTCTATTCTATATCTAGATAGAAAGATACAATTATTAAAACATTGAATTGCTAAGTACATTATATATGTGCCTCAATAATTGAACAAAGCAAGAAACCAAAGTGTAGCATACAAGGAAAATACACCAGTCTGCAATTTCACATGCATAACATATCATAGGAAAGGAAATAGAAACAAATAAATACATCAAAATTATGCTACCAGGTAGGGGGGAAAAAATTAAACTTGGTCCATATTTGTTGAGATATACTTCTGAACACCTTGACAGCAATAATCTTGCATAGGTATTTATCTGAGATTGATTAATACAGTTAATTATATGTAATAAACTAATAAAAATGAAATATTAGTTGGAAATAATAATTAATCAATTCAATATAAACGAAACATGACAAAGTATTCAAATAATCACAATAAATGTTATAAATTAGATGCTGTACTATAATTATCATGAAATATGTTAAATATAATTGCTAAAAAGCGAAAAATATATAATCAACCAACGCACTCAAGTTTGAATCCCGTTAGTTCTCATAATAGCAATAGTGCTGTCTTGGGTTTAAACCAAAGCTTCTGATTTGTGAATTTCAGTAATTAGCTAATATATGTGTGCTCTAACTGTGTAATTGCATAAACACAACAACTTAGTACAGTAATAAACCTTGATCAGAGGTAAGCAGACATAAGACTGCACTTGATTACACAAACCATGTATACATCAATAAAACAAATAGTTACATATTATTATAAGCATTTCTAAAATGCAATCCAAAGTGGAAGCCAGTTGACAAATTCCAGACATAATTGAAACCCTTGATTCAGATTAATCAGCAAGAGACTATTTAGGACCCGATAAACTTCAAAGTTGAAAGTGGGGCAGCTCAAAGTGCTCTTGTAGGGAGACAAAATTGGGTGCCTACATATTGGTCTATATATAAAAGCACTCTAAATAAAAGAGCAGAAAGGCACCATTTTCTAGCGATAAAGCAACATCAGTATACCAAACATTGATCAGAACTTTTGTCAAACAGGTAGTGCAAAATGCCAAATGGGTATTGAATTTCTATTAATTGGAAACATACATTGAATTGCAGTGCTTAGCGTTTTATATAAGCCAAGCAATAAGAGTTTAGGAAACCAAAAACTTTTTCGTACAACAAATAGGGACTTTGGAAAAAAACATTTAAAAGAACTTTTTGACAAAAATAGACAAGAAAATCCAAACGAAACAAATGAAGACTGCTAAAATTTGGAAAAATATATCTTTTTACAGTAGATATATAGTATTTGAAAATGGGTTTAAACTCCAAACTATAAACAAATCAGTGTACTTTTCCCCCCAAAAAAAAAAAAACTCAGTGTACAATTCGTTTACAATAAGTATAGGTTTTTACTAAAGTTTTACAAGTCAATATAATTTGTCCAACAATTCGTACACGATCTAATAATCAAATAGAACGTCAAAAACAAAATTTCAAAATTGTTTCATTAGCATCGCCACTACTATTTCACTTGAAACTTTTAAGTTATCTTACATGTCTTATCAAATTTGAAGTGAATTGGATACATTGGAGGCATGACTCGAGATGACATCAATAAAAATAGTCTTGTTATTTAAAATGCAAACGAACAATTAAATTGTTTGTAAACTACTCATCCAAAATCAACTAGAAATTAAATGAACCAAGTTTGAGAACATGGTTTATCAAAGCTTCCTTTAAGATCCATTTAATATATAAATATTAGAATATGCTCGTTTTTTAAGTTTAAAAACAATTTTTAGCTTAATTATATTTTTAGTTCACAAACAACTATTATTCTTATTTTAATTTTAAATCTTAAAAAGGGTCATGTTCGCTTTTGTTTAAAAATTATTTATTGTTTACGAATTGTTTATATCCCGTTTATGATTAAAAAGTTGATGTATTGAAAATTATTTTTAAAAATAGTAGTATGTAAGTTTTTGAGTAACCTTTTTTAAAATATGATAAAATTTAGTGGATTTATTCCTGTCGATCCCCTAAATATTACTTCCTCCATCCAAATATAAAATTTTTCTCATAACACAATTTTTTAAAGAAAATTTAAATTTTTTCTAATTATTAATTAAATTGACAGTAATCTCATTATTTTAAAATATTTAAAAATATTTACTCTTCTTATTTACGATGAATAATCTTGAAAAAAAATATATTTAATACCACTTCAGAAACATGGTTATATTTGTGGACACCCAAATATAAAACATCATTATATTTGAATTGGAGTATAATTATAAAAAGTTTAACACAAATGGCATTGTTTTATTGCATCAAACCCAAATTTACATTTTTCAACTCACCGAGTCGTGCACAAAACTATTTTTTTGAGCAGAACAATGAAGAAATTTCATTGATGAAGAAGAAATAATACGCCATATAATAAACATCCCATGTACAAGAAATCTAGAGTAGAAAAATTGTACATGAAACCTAATTCTAAACTTGAAAGTATCGATAGAGTTAACAGAGTACAAGTTGAGTCCACTTCCGAACGCTCCACTCGATGATAATCCATGGCCACAAATCGAAGACCGGCCGGTCTAACAAGTATGATGAGTCCCACCAGAAAACTTTCAAACTCAATGTCAGATTTGTTCTCTTCCCACCAAAGAAACAACTCCAACACCATATGGATACACAAAGTAACAGCCTTGTTGAGATTTCCATGGAAAAAATCAAACTCATATCTATGATAGATCCAAAATAAAGGGACAAAACCCCTAGAAAAAATAACCAAAATCATCAAAAAAATAATTGGAAAAACAAACTAAAGAACAAAAAACAGACAAACGAAAGGAACTGAGGTGGCTACCATTGGTGAAATCACCATCAGTAGCCTCCAAAGACAACACCCAAATATGAGAAACCAAAAGAAAAGACAGGGGAGAGAAAAGAAGAAAGAGTAGCAGAAACAAAAATTAAATAGTCTGAATTGTGCACAAAATTTTGGTGATCTTTAAATGAGTTGAACTCGAGTCTAATTTTTCAAAATCAATTTTTTTTATCAGCAAATTAAATTTTAACACAAATAACTTTTTTTTTTTTTGAAATCAAATTGAATTCGAATCTGGATAAAATATATCAAGTTAAACTTGGTTTGACTAATTTACACTCTACGTATAATCCATGTAAAACCAATTAGATGGAATTATTGGTAATAATTAATTTTTTGTAAATGTAATAGACACTTTTAAGTTTAAATATGGATGGAAAAGTAAATTGTAATCAAATTTCAATGAAATAAAGTATTTTTGGAAATTCAAATAAATTTAAGAGTTTTAATGGACGAAGAGACTAAAATGTTCAATGATAACAAAATAGAATGACTAAAAAATAATATTGAAAATCGAAAGACTGAAGTGTCTGATACATTGAAATCCAGATAATAAATTATAATTAATATGCATTTTAAATAAATACTTTTAGATGTGACTAGGGGCTGGGTCGAATTATTCTTAACAATAAGGAGCCAAACCATGACGAAACCACGACCGAACTGTGAGGAGCCAAACCGTAACACAATGGTGGAGGGACTTGTTCAGGTTCGAGAAAATTTTGAACCTTGAAATAGAGGTTCCCTGAAACATATTATACGCTTTTGAAAAACTAGTGAATTGAAGGGTCAAACCGCCCATTTTCGAATTGCCCTCGAATCAAGGGGCTGAACCGCTCAAATTGTGAAAACAAATTTGCTTCATCCACTAATCCCTGGTTAAAATGAAGGGTAAAAAACAAAACAAAATAGAACAAGAAAACAAAAGAGTCCTTGACTTTTATAGTTAACAGTAACACCCAAGAATATAGGCCATAGAGTAAGCTTTTAGGCAAAGGAGCCCCAACTTTATATATGCTATTCTAAGCTATTATCAGGCATTACTATGCTTTATGAAGAATGCCAGATTTTGGGCCAAAGCTAGTGCTTTCTCCGCTTTTACAAAAGAAAATGCATCCACCCAATAAAAACAAAATTATTTGCGTCGTTCATGTGGTAGTGACACGGACAAATGTTCTATGCCTAAACAATTATGATCTTAATCTCCTTCAAGATTTGTCATTTCTCATCGTCATCATTCATATTTCTCCATGGCTGATCATGACATTTAGTAAGCTCTAATACCATGTAATTACAATTATGTTATAGATATTTATAATAAATACTTATTTTGCAAATCAAGCATACTAACTCCCTGTAATTATAGTTTGATTTTTTTTTTTGCATGTTACACACGGTATTCTAAGCAAGTCATCTTCCAGCATACTAATTCATATTCTCTAGCTTGTGGAAACCTCGAAGCTTGTGGGAGAGTGGTACAGCTGGTCAAAGAATTTAGTGTTTTTCCATACCTAAGCAGAGGATTGAACCCTTGATCTTGATTAAGGGAGGAAGTGTTCATAATGCTCTACTACACACACCCTTGGTTAAGTTATTGTCTAATTTCAAATATGTGTTACCCTTGAAATTGCTTCTCATTTCAAATACTTGTATTTTAGATGGCAATGATCAAAAGGAATAAACTTACAAGATTTTTATGGCAATGATCACAAGGAATGAACTTACAAGATTTTATACTATTTACACTTTACTTGTTATTAATGGTCAAATACACATTTTGCTCCCTATACTATTGCCGAAATCTTTTTGGCTACTTAACATTCGCGAAGCACCCATTTGCATACTATATGCTCCTTTGCCTACATTGAATAAGAAAATTCCAATTTTGATAACTTTGAAAAATTCTTTTTTTTTTTTTCCAAAAAGAACTAAAGTGAAAAATAAATGAACTTTAAAGGATTATTTCGTAAATTAGCGAAAAAGACAGATCTGTCTTCCTAAGAAATTTAAAAATGAAAGCATAGTTAGGGCTCTTTCTCTCTCTAAAACCTACTTCACCAGAACTCCGACTATTGCAAGATCTTTCTTCCCTTGCCTTCAATTGAAGCTCGAGGTTGCTATCCATCGGATTATCGTCCACCGTCCTGCTCCCGTTTGGGCCACTTTCCTTCCCAATTTTTCTTACTCGATTTATTTATCAGCATTGTGGTTGGATTGTAGATGTTTCTTCCAATTGATCCTTTCTGTAATTATTTACTTAGAAATAGCTTGATTGTAATGGTATGATATCACAATTTGTTAATTAGGTTTTGGTTTTTCCATATTTGAGCTTGTTTACGATGATGGGCATCATTTTAATGGTGGGCAATACAGAAGATGTGAATATATGGGTGAATGACGCATTTGCTGATAGATTCAATTCTTTGGGATGCTCATGAAGAAAATTAAGGCGGACCAGCGAGTAGTGAGCGATTCACAGTGATGGTGGTGGTAGTTGTGGTGGCAGAGGAGTGGTGAGAGGAAGAAGAAGGGTGTGAGGCTATGCAAAATCGGTAAATTTTTAGGGACTATTTTGGTAAATATATAGGGAACATTTTGGTTAAATTCTATTCTAGAGACCTTTTTGCAAATAAGTCAGAGCGTGCAATTCACGCAGCAGTCAACATTGCCAAGGAGCAAACTTGTCTTCTTTTTCTTAAGTTCAGGAAGCCAAAAGAACTATCAACGACAATATAGGGAGCAACGTATGCATTTGGCCTGTTATAAATAGAAACACCATAAGCAAGACTAATAGTAGAGTGACAAGTGTCTTGTAATATCATGAGAGCATGAAGTAGATGATTGAGCTAGAGATACAAAGGCAGGAAGAATCAATAAGGTAATGAAAATAGAATATGATATGACACTTTTCCACTAAATTCATTAGTACACTACTAATTACTCAACCTCCATGCTAGTGCTTTCCATTATTTTTGGCAACAAGTCTTAGTATAGATTATCTTACCCTCGAACGAGACAAAAGTAAAGCACAGGAATCAACCCTATATATGTATTGCTATGTTTGAAAAAAAAAACCTATATATGTATGGTGAGAAAATATGTATTTTTACAAATTTAATAATTTTTTCTCTGTATATTTAAAATAATAATTTTCTTATATACTTTAATAAAATTAAACTAAAAAGTTATTCCATCTATTTTTTAATTAAAATTAACTGTAAAATGATCAAAATGTAATTTTATATGCCATTTTGAAATATCTCAAAAACATGAAGGATCATTTGGCAATTTTACCAAAATTTCATCTTCTTCATTGCCCTAGCTGCTGTCGGTACTGTTGCAAGGGGAAACAAAGATGCCGCTGCTGTTTCCATCATCAGAGGCCATCAAGAAGACCACTGATTGACGTAACTCCCTCTAGAGACTCATTTTCCACCGAAGATGCCATAAGTCTTCATCTCCAGCAACGGGAAAAAGGAGTTCGAAATTCATTAACTCTATTAACGCCACTGCTACTGTTGAAGCTAGCCCCAAGCATCTCCGGTGGTTGGATGACAAAACAGAGGCCACTAATTATCTCTATGGACAATGATGAGTCGATCGGTATGCTTAGAGTCGCCATTCGTTCGCAGGAAAATAAGAACTATTTGGGTCATTAAATCGGGTCACTTGACCTGAATATTTCAAATACAAAAATGGTGGTTTTTTGGTGCTCACCGTTGCTGAAAAATGAACATAAAATAAGTATATGGAGGGAGCTACATCGATCGGTGGTTTCCTTGGCACCTCTAAAGACGGAAACGACGGCGGCACCTCTGCTTCCCTTCATCAACAATACCAACG